>JACEII010000054.1:1422549-1464244 GCA_014332785.1 Antheraea mylitta | reverse complement strand
GTAATAATCGGAAAGATTGATTGCCAAAAATAAAGTTAAAAAAAAAAAAAAAAGTATTCGTTTTGTAAACGTTTCCAAATTATAAATATTTACATTAGCGTGATAGAACCACTTATACAAGTAATATTTCATTCAATTATAGGTTCGCAATGTTTTGAATAGAAAGAAAGGCACAATATTTTATAGCGTTATTCACCAAAGCATGCACAAACAATTACAAGTAGGTGCAGATAAATAGAAACATATACGTATGTTATAAGATAAGATAATAGACTTACCATTTTCAAGAAAACAATCACAAAAACAATCACAAAGATAGGGGAAAAACAGAAAAAAAGAACCAAACTTGCCAAGACACAATTACGCTTTGGAATGAAGTTGCTTGCAATAGGGATGTCAAATAGTATGACATTCAATAAAAATATATCGTTTACCGATATAAAGTCGATTACCTGTAGTCTGGTAAAGCTGTAAAGGCCAAAAAATAAATGCCAATAGCGTAGTCAGTTCGAGAAAAAAAAAAGATAACCAATTGATCGATCCTCATAACCAATTGATCGATCCTCAATTATAGTTCCAACAGTTTTCGTACTGTTTGTTATATGTGTACTGTAACCACATGGCGCGCGGCACATATTACATCTACTCACGGATAGTGTGATATGTATGAATTGTTTTTTCTGTTATGGGTTCACTTCACTTGAATAACTAATCACTTTTCGGTTGGTTTATTAAAAAGTAATAATAATGCTTATTCATGTAATAAAAAAACTATACTAATATTGTTAATTTTTAGGTTGTTTGTCAACGAAGAATAGCGGGCGAAGGCGCAAGGAATATAATAGATATGTTTGAAATTGGTTATCGTTGAAGTATAAAAAAAATGTTTGGAATAAATTATCGTTGTTTTATTAAATCATTAAAATAAATATCGGTGTGTATACTCTTGAAATAAATAAATAAAGTTTAAATGTAAGATGTGCGACAATAATGAATTCACTGATTCACATTTGAGTTGTTTCTTTACTTGTAGTAGATGTAGAACTTGTATATACACACCCGATTAGGCCTCCCACGGTAGCGGCTCAAGCCTAGGTTCGATCCCTCGGTAGGGAGCCCTTGAGTGCGTTGCTTGCACGATACGGTGACACACATACATAACCGCTACAACACTACACGATCACCCCCACACACGTGCACGCAACACGCTTACACATGAAAGTAGAAGGGTTTACTTTTTTTTCCCTTATCGAACTGAAAAACTCTCAATTTTCCCGGAGCCGGAGACCTATCTCCCCTCGCTTCCCCCTCCTCTTCCATCCCCTCCCCTCCATCCCCTCTTCGTTCCCCTCCCCCACTCCCCCAATCAGCCCCTCCTCTTCCTTCCCCTCCCCTACACCCCTCACAGGCCTCCCCTTTTACTTCCCCCACCCCTCTTCCTTCACCTCCCCCTCTCTTCTTCCTTCCCCTCCTCCTTTCTCTCCATTCCCCAAATACAGGCTGGCAACGCACTTGCGACTCCTCTGGGGTTGCTAGTGTCTATGGACGGCGGTGATCCCTTAACAACAGGTGACCCGCATGTTCGTTAGCCTCCTATATGACATAAAAAAAAAAAAACAGCCAAGCCGAGGTGTGCCGTGCACCCTTGAGCTGGTTGCCAAAATAAAATCGGCTGAATGCCTTAAGCGCTCGCCTTAGTAGTCCGGTTGCTGGGTCAATAGCGTAGTCATTTCGAAAAAAAAAGAGACAAATATGCATAGTCTTTGGAAATCACCTCCCATCTTGTGGTTAAATTTTGGATCGGTGATCATATATATGTCAAGCGCACGAAAAAGTATCGACACTTATTAAAATTTATTTACCGTACGGAAGTACGCGATAATTTTTTATACTTATACCAGTGCCGAATAATTCTGTCAAAAAAAAAAACTCTTTTTTTCGTCGTAGGTATTTTGTAACATTTCATAGTTATTTTACTAGATGCTATGGGCAAAAAGTATAACATTTTAAAGAGAAATGGTTTCTGATAGTTTGAAATTCTACTTATTGTTCATACACTGTTTGTAATTCGGTAACATTAAAATTGTAGATAATTTTAATTAAACTTTAATCTATAGCTCAATAATTTAATATATGAATGATATTCATGCATGGATATTTTAATGTATATGAAATTTTATTTTCGATTCTACTTATGAGTAAAGTATCTATTTTTTTTTCGAACTGACTATGCTATTGGCCTTGCAGGGCCTTTGCAGCTTCACCGGACTACAATATCTATCAACTATTTTTTTATGTCTCGGGTATTGTCACTTTTTATACGATACCGCAAACTACTAAGAGGATACTACTTATTACGATACTGTATCCCTAAGTTATACTTTGAAGATTTCGATATATCGTTTTTTAATTCAATTCATCAACATTTATCTCAATTCCGTCCTGTATGTTGATCATTTGCCTCATAACCTGAATTATGAAATTTGTTATATCGTTATAAATGCATTAACCTCGGTTTAACTATCCGAGCAGAAGTATATTCATTTAGAAGAAACTAGCACTAACAAAAAAGTACATAATATCATCTTTACAAACCAAAAATTCTAACCCGATGAAAACTACAGATTCTCTTTTTTGCAATTCGTTAATAATACTATCCCAGGTTTTTTTTTTTATTTTTAACTTAAATAGATACGAAAATGTATAATAATGTTTCCATGAAATTGGCGATAACTACTTTATGCGTTTGGCTGCCTAATTGTTTTAGTAAATTATGACACATTAGATATGTGTTAAATTTTTTATTTCAATTATTCGCGTTAACTTACAGTAATGACTAGAAATAACTATACCTTCAACATTTTTAAAAAACTTTATTACTAAGAACCTTTTGGCAGTTGTGCTTGTTTGTGAGTTTCTAGGTTTAAAGTAAGTGTTTTAGATCTAGAGTTTACTAAAGCGATGTCAAACACGCAGTCATGGGCATAATGTTTAGTATAATAAGTCCATGCACGCAGTCTACTGAGCAAATCCTGCCGCGCGAACCTATGTCCATAAAACTAGATACTACAGGCTTCTTGAAAAAGTTAAAAACCGTTTTGCAAAACATGCATTCTACAACAAGTCCATACACGTAAAGCGACCTACGTACGTTGTACGTTGTTGTAATAATATCCTGTCAGTGTTTGCATATACCTTAAATGTGAATAATATTTTTTTTTATGAGAGGAAATAAATCTCTTGCAAGATCGCGATTGACGAACTTACGCTTGGGAGCAATATTAAAAGTTATTTCCACTAATAATTCACTCCACAGATTAATCAGTAAGAGACTTAATTCATAATAATTCAGATTTTAAAGACAAAATATCTGACAAAGGAAGTTAAAGTTTGTACTCTTTTGTAATACCCTTTTTATCGAAAATTTTATAAATATACTTATCCTATAATCATATTTTTTCGTTAAGATTTTCAGTAGTTTATTTTCTTAAGGTTATTAGGTTTTGCAACACACATGTAAGTGATTCAATATTCGTTTCTCCTTACTTTTCACAGTCAACTTTCTTATTAACTTTTCTATGTCCATTCTTAATGAATTCATATCGTTAAATGAATATTAAAAAAAATAGCAGACTATTTAAATTGCACGTTCACATTGCGCGCTTATCTGAGTTTAAAGGCAACGTGCACCAAACTCCGCTATGAAACGAATTCAATTCAAACGTCTCGACAATTTTGCCCCAATGCGAGAGAAACTTTCTTATTTCAAATCTCAATTACTATAATTATTTCGAAAGTTCAAACATTGACAATTGTCTAATGAAAATAAATTAAAAAGATTAGAGGAATATTACCTTAAACGCCTAAGTATTATGAATAGCAACAATATCAACAAAATTCTCAAGCGGCAGGTATAGCATCTAAAAGAAATTAAGCCTTTTGATTTTCTTCCGTATATTTTTTGAATAAGAACGAATAAGTTTTTGCTAGTGGCTTCGTTCGCTGTAAAAATATTTGATCTATCCCTTGTAAACAAAATTATTTTTCTGGTGGGAAGGTGCCGTATATTATTTTTAATACCTTTGACAACGTGTATGACAAATTTAATGATAATCTGTTTTGTAGTTTAACTGTCAAAGGGTAAGAAACAAACAAACTCACATTTATAGTATTTATATATAGTATTCATCAATTGAAATCATTGAAATACTACATTTCGTCGAAGTAAACGATAGTAGAAATCACTATCTCTTTAGAATCTATATTATGTATCAGCCAATCATTGATCTCTTTATCCGATACGAAATATATATAAGAGTTGTTGAGGTACGTATGCTTGGTACACATATATGTATGAATAGTTAGCTTAGGTTAGCTCAGATACACGGGGAAAAAGGATTCGTTCACCCAAGATAATATAATTTCATATATGCACCATGAAATATTTTCTCATTGTAAGATAAAAAATATCTTACGAATTTAAAATAATATTAACTTGAAGTAAGCAAATACCCTCTATTCCAAAAAGCATATACTGTATCGTTTTAAGATATTATCTAATAGAACCAAGAATTATTATTTTCTTAAATTAAAACATTTCGTATTCTTGGACTTTGGCTTTTGTCTTATACTAGCGCGAAGAAATTCTGTGTTTTAACTCAAGAAAATGTAATTCTTAGTCCGATTATTTCTACTTTCGGTTTAAAGACAGAGTGCTTCAACTGATACAAAACGGTATTCGATCAAGGATCGCTGATGTACGACCAAGGTTAATTTCATTAATCGAAAATGTAGTACTATTGGTTTAAGAGAAAGTAACTTTAGAGGAAGACAAACACCTTTTTAGGCGACATGGTAGAAATTTCATGTAAGATTTTTGTTTTTAAAATCAAGAGTTTCTTTTTACGTATGAGTAAGTATTAGTTTGTGTTGATGTCATCGCTTACTTGCATTGAATAGTATAATGCATTGATGCAAACTATATTTAATTTGTACAGAGACATCGATGATATTGATTTGAGACTGTATAATCTACGCAATAGGTATTTTTTCTTGTTATAATCTAATATTATCTTTTGAGGAAAGAATATTATTTTAAATTAAGAAAACATATTATCAATCCAAATAATACAAATGTATTGAAGCAAGCTGATAATAAATTGACTCAAATACATTCACCGGTGGCACATTCAGGTATATACCCTGGAAAATATTACCAGGGTATTTAAGCTTTGCTATAATAACTGAAAAATAAAACCTACTTGGAAGTTTGTATTAGTTAATGCAAACAACCTTAGTAGGTTCTATATTTCAATCATTGTAGCAAAGATTTTAAATACACTGATAAGATATTCCAAGATATATCTGAATGTGCCATTGGTAAAAATATTTGAATCAAAGTTTATATACAAGAAAAATAAATTTAAATTACACATCACAAACTAAGCTATACAAGATAATTTACATACAAAAATAAAGTTAGTTGACATTACACATATTATCAGTTTGCTTATACATACATTGCACCTTTTAGTTAACTGTCAGCTGCAGAAGTAGGTATTATGTAAACTGCTTTTCACAGCGCTTCAGGGCGGACTATGTCCTAGATAAATATAATCAGAAGTGACGCTTCTTAATCACAATGAATTAAACCAATACAGTGAAATAAACTATATATTTTTAATATTCCATTTATTTTTTCTTAAAGACAAACACCAAATTAACAATTCACACACATCGGTACTCTTCGTCAGAAGTATGATAATACAGTGATTAACTTTTTTTTAACATAAGTCTCTATAGTCAGTACAATGATCTTTCTATAGCAACAAACATCTGATAACAAAAATTAAATCAATAAATATTACACTTTTCTTGTTTACCTTTTACAGATCAAAAATTGAATTACAAGCTATTAGGTACATTTGCTTTATTAACCTATAAAGTATGGTTTACAAGTTTATATTCCATAGGTATTGATTAATCAGTCAAATGTAATTCACTCCCTGAAATATAATTCATATTTCTTTGTGTTAACTAAAACATTACATTACATTTTAGGTATAGTATAGTAACTAAAACAATCATTTAAACATTTAATCTGAAACAATGAAAATGATCATTATAAGATTGTTACTCTGTTTTACATATAGAAATAGAAATTTGACTTGGTATCCTTTGGTAACAGAACTTGATCAATTTTATACAAGAACTCACATACATGAAAGTCCTAGACAAAATATTTAATCATTTTTTCTTCTATATGCTGTACATTTACAATTAATTATATTTATTTGAACAAAGTATATAGAGAATTTTTATACATAGCTGCTTTTTTACAAAACTTAAAGATTTTACAGTAATTATCACTTATATTTTAAAATAATATTGTTAAATTTAGTCCGTATTGCAATTTTGTAACAAAATAATTGTATAAATCGATGTATGTGTGCACTAGTTGTGTTAGAACTATAACAAATTACACTAATGCATATAAAAAATGAAGTTTTTAAAAATAGTGACTTAATGTTTTTAATATTATAACTGTAGATATTATATACGTTAAAACAAGTGACATTATAATTTGCACAGAGGAACTACTTTATGAGATCTATATATATTCTAAATGGAATAAGTGGCTTCCATTGCTCTGGATAAATTTCATTATTTTGTTAAATTAATTGAAATTATTTACCTTTTTTGATTAAATTAAACGAGTAAATTGAGTGGATATATATCCTAATTAATACAGTTGTGATTAGTGATTTACACATAATAAAATACTAAATTTGAGTACAGAGCACATTTTAATAAACTCATTTATCAATTGTGTTACCTGTGGAGTATTTCATATTTTCCAAGGAGAAGAAATCTTCAACATTTTTATACTTTTTGGTGTGTGATATTTCTCCTGATTTTTCCATTATGCTGTCACACCTAAATACAGTGCAGTTTCACTTACAGCCAATTTATGTTAGTTTTGTTTAAATCTGAAATGAAACATTCTTGTACCTACAACAATCAAGTAATCACAACAAGCTTAATATAATACATATTATTGTAGACAGTTATTTAAAATTTGCTTATTTGTTCTGGAGCAACATTGGGATAGACAAACAAACAAACCATGCATTGCTTTAAAATATTCTGTAGTTATCAGAATATTTTAAAGCAAAGCTATGAAATTTATTAAGCATCATGTATTTAAAGGCAGTGAAAAGTCATTACCTGGCTATGTATATTCCTATATATACTACATTAATTGTATTACTAATATAATTTCTATGTTGTTTTTTGTATTCTTGAAAATTATAAGATTACATATGAAACATTAATATTCTGAATTTTCCAACCCAATAAGATATGTCTTATTTTTTTTTACTATTTGACTAGTCATTTGTATATGGTCTTCTTTTGTGCTCAAGGACCTGAAAAATAATATCTGATCTTATCATTTATGACAAATTGTGAGCTTTCACAGAATTGCAATTATTTTTTCTGGACCAAACTCATTTTATTCACAGATTTGTATGCTATAAGATTCTCCTTGCTATAATTTTGTAATAATCATAAGTAAGCCACCTAGAAAGAAAAAAAATGTATAGTTATTTTTAATACATCCCATAATATTAATCATGCGGATTAATTTTAAATAATATAATCTGTGATGACTAGTATGGGGTACATTTAACATAACTCTAAGACAAATACAGAGAATATTTTGTACATACTTATATAAAGATTATTACTTACTTGTTGAAAATGTATGTGAATAATTGTTAAATAGTAATAATAAAGTTTTTTTTTCTTTTGCTGCTAAAACAATTGTTTTGATAGTGGTATGAGATTAAACTTATATATCTTTTCTTCAGGTGAGGTCTCTCCCATGTTTTTGAATCAAAATCTGGAAATATTTTCTGTCTCCAGGAAATAAATCAGTAAAAGAGGTAGATATCCCACAGCTTCATCTTCTACATCAAGCTCTTGACCTTTAGCAAATGATATTAACTAGTTGCTGTTGTTATATTTTCTGTTAGTACCTGAATTAACACATCGAGTACAATGATTAGACCAATACTCATATAATTATAACAATGTATACATATTTGCTTAGATACATAGTATTTTTACGTAATTGCCATACCATCGCTTCCAAGTAAGTTTAACAAACTAACAAAAATAGGCGAATGATGCTAAAGGCCTAATTTTATATAATCTTATACAAGTTTTATCAGTCGGCTTACCAAATATCAATTTTATTTATTACGAACCAGCGTTTGCGCTGAATTTGATTTGACTTTTTTTTTTAATATTGAAAACAATCTAAAGTTGTTTGTAGCGAAGGTTAACAAACATGTTCGCGCACGTCTGTATGCAATATTAGAAGCACAATGGCATCTTACGTAGATTAAATTGTGTATTATAAGAAATACTACTTACTGCGAAAGGAAGTAATTCCATCTTCTGGCATATATCATAAGTCCATATGCAATATTTAATAATTTTCTTTAAAAACATCTTTCATAACACAGTGTTACACTTCCAAACACAAACAAAATATAACATACTGCAATTCAAAATTAGTGATGCTCAATATGATATTGACGTGTGTGTGAATGTCGATAACTCCGCAAAATTTAAGGTCGTATAATATATTCAAGCAATATAAAATCCGTTTTTTTTTTCTTTCAAAGTGCAATTAGGAATAGAACTTTAGTATAATATCGAAATGTTACTAAATAAACTCGAAATAAACTGAAAACGTGTCATTTGTACAATTAGTACAAAATTCAATTCCACCATCATTTATCATCATCAGAGAAGACGAACAGCAATACACGGTCTATATACGGTCCAAGTTCTTATTGTTTCTCTTATTATATTCTAGCATTCGTCATATTAGAAGGAATAGAAACATTCGCAGACAGATAAAATTTTTGACATGTAATGTCTCACTATCTCACATACATCTACAATAAATTAGTTGTCGGTTTATTGGTGTATTCTGATCGAGGTGGTCTCGTTAGTGTAAAAATTCTTCTAGAAGTTAACACAACAATATCCATTGCGTAGTGAACAATTAATAGTTTAATATGGAATAATTAAATCATAAGGTAAAATTGTGTAGTGAGAGGTTATTGCCCGAAGCCATCCTGAGCTCATTTTTTTTATTTGTTATTTTTTACGTAGCCCAGATTCCTCTAACGACAATCGATATCGACGTATTACGATGTACAACACTAGATTACGCTTTCTTCGAGAAATTAATTCATTCAAGTCGACTGAATGATTATTTTCAGTCAAAAATTCAAAATTGCTTGATCCAGAATTCCAAAATTTCGGCGGTAAATAATGAATTTAAGCTCAAAATAATATTATTTTGAACTATAATTAAAATAACCACAAAATAGAACCAAGAAAATAAAATCTTAAGTAGAAGTTACTGATTTTTGTAGCAAGTTTTTTAAAAATCTTCAATCTGAGAATTTTGATGTATTGAGTCGATGAAATATTTTTTTATGGCGATTAAATTCAGTGTATTGACGCAATTTATTAAAGTTTCTTTGACCGAAAACGTGCATTATATCAAAATGAATAAAATTTGTTCGACAGGAGAAAAGTTAAAAGTATTTAGTGAAGAAGATGATTATTTAGTTTCAAAAACTTAGATATTGTTTTAAACTTGCATTGCTTTCTTTGTAAAGAATAAATTCAAAATAATAAAATTGCTTGGATGAATAGAAATAGCTTTGGTTGAATTAAATCACGAAACTCTTTTTTTTCCGTGTAGGTCGCGAATCGCATGTATCAGGCAACAGCCCAAGCCGAGCTGTGCCGTGCACCCTTGAGGGAATCGGCTGAGTGCCTTAACTGCTCGCCTTAGTAGTCCGGTAAAGCTGTAAAGACCTTGCTGGGTCAATAGCGTAGTCATTTCGAAGAAAAAAAAGTCATTGATCAGCCATACCATAAAACAGCTACTCTTCTTTATGGACTTACATAAACATGTTAGAATTGCATATATAGACAACACTGCCTTTGTTGAGTTAATGACTAATCTATACTAATATTATAAAGCCGAAGAGTTTGTTTGTTTGGTTGAACGCGCTAATCTCAAGAACTACCGTTCCGATTTGAAAGTTTCTTTTAGTGTTAGATAGCTCATTTATCGAGAATGGCTATAGAGTACATATCATCACGTTAAATCCAATAGGAGCGGAGCACTAATGAAAAATGTCTCAAAATCGGGCTATTTTTAGAGCATCCGCTGAGTGTCAGTGTCAGTATTATCTTTACGTTACCATGGTAACATAATAACATTCTATCGGAAATAATATCAGGGTTTAATTTGTGTTCCTGTTCAAAATTTTATTCTACGTTATTTTTTATTCCAATTTTTGATTATACGTAGTACGTTGCTATCGCAAACATTTTTAAAGTCTATTTTGTGCTGCTATTCTAAAAGGTTAGTAGTAATAATATTCGTCCATCAATACAGGCGAAGGAATTAATCCATACTGCCAATTCTGAAGTTGTCAATATAGGTAGTTCTTATGTATTCTCTACCCAGTTTTCTTCTATGTCTAAGTTAATGTAAAGGTATAAGTGCCAAATCATCTATATAATATTTAGTAAATGTTTATCTTCTTAATTTTCAAGACCGCAGAATACATGCCACGCGGTATTATTTTTCATTCATTTCACTTATGCACAAGAAACAAACCATATTACATACAACGCCACAAATTTCACTGATAGAACATTCCGCTTCAGAGTGGATGGTGAACTATCGCTGCCCCACCCTATACGCTCACGTGTGCCACAGGGCTCCATACTCGCGCCCACGGTCTTCAATCTGTTCATCAGTGACCTACCTCGGTCTCGGGGGGTCGAGATAGGTTGTTACGCTGACGATACCGTTATTTACACTTCCGGCTGGCGGTCGGACTTTCTTAGGAAGCGCATCGAAAAAGCCGTTCATACTCTCGGTGAATGGTTTCGTCGATGGCGCATAGAAGTTAATCCCGATAAGAGTGCCGCAATACTCTTCGATCCCACGAAACGCGTTAATAAATTTGAACCCATCAGGCTATACGGAATCGATATTCCTTGGGTCGAAGAGGTCAAATATCTCGGTGTCACATTAGATAAACATTTAAAGTTCAATTCACATACAGACAGAGTGCGAAACAAAGCCGCTATGGTCTTGGGTCGCCTCCATCCGTTACTTTGTCATAAGAGTAAGATGTCCCTCAGACACAAGCTCACTTTGTATAAGACGTGTATCCGTCCCGTGATGACATATAGCTGCCCTGTTTTTGCGCATATGTCCAAAGATAACTTTCATAAGCTGCAGGTTCTCCAAAATCGTGTTTTACGTAAAGTGACCGGTGCTCCGTGGTACATTCGGAGAGTCGATCTCCATAGAGACCTAGAGATTCCTTCTATCTGGGCGTACGTAAAATCACGATTAGTTATTTTGAAAAAGCTGCGAATCATCCCAATCCCTTAGTGGTATCCGCCGCAAACTATGAAACCGTACCTAACGCTGCGCGTTATAAAAGACGTCCGCGATGCATTTTTACCGACCCTCCTGATTTAATCACGTCAGCGAACGATCAGTACCAGCCTGTCCCTCGAAACAGAGCGTGTTCACGCCCACGCCCGCGTAACCACAGATCACGCCGCCGTGGTCTGGGGGTTAATTTCGCTCCCGCACACCCGATTAGGCCTCCCACGGCAGCGGCTCAAGCCTAGGTTCGATCCCTCGGCAGGGAGCCCTTGAGTGCGTTGCTTGCGCGATACGGTGACACACAAATATACATCACTGCTACAACACTACACGATCACCCCCACACACGTGCACGCCTACACGCTTACACATGAAAGTGGAAGGGTTTACTTATTTCCCTCGTCGAACTAAAAACTCTCAATTTTCCGATAATAAATATATGGAGGAGTTGCTGAGGCGTGTATGCTTGGTACACATATACGTTTCAACAACTCATACATATATGAATAGTTAGCTAGGTTAGCTAAGATAGGTCGCGATTTTGCATGCAACAGGCAACAGCCAAGCCGAGGTGTGCCGTGCACCCTTGAGCTGGTTGCCAAAATAAAATCGGCTGAGTGCCTTAAGCGCTCGCCTTAGTAGTCCGGTGAAGCTGTTAAGACCTTGCTGGGTCAATAGCGTAGACATCTCGAAAAAAAAAAGCCACAAATTTAACACAATATAGAGTCAAATAACACAAGATTATGAATAAAATATAAAATCCTCTACATGACAGACTGAAATCCCGCCAAAAACTTCTCAAAAAGTTTATTCTACGTTAGTTTTGTTCCCAATTTTTGGTTTGTGAATAAATATTTTTTGATGAATACATATATCTGCAGTGCTACAAATATAAACTTTTTTTTTTTTAATTCTGTCGATATGTCTGTTTGTTTATTTGTTCCGGGTAATCTCCGAAACGGCTGGACCTATTTAAACAGTTTTTTTTTGTTAGAAATGACTACGCTATTAACCTAGCAAGGTCTTAATAGCTTCAACGGACTACAAGTAATATTTGAACGGGACTTTTACGGGCAAATAACTAACTAATTAGCTGTTTTATTTTAAGCAAGCGGGTTTAGCAGACGATACCCGTTCTGATAATAAGACAAACTAAACCTAAACCTTACCCAAGAATCATTTTATATATTGGTAAAAACTGCATGAAGATGCGTTTTTGATCTTATCGCAAACAGACATATAGACAGACGTGGAACACGACTTTGTTGACACTATGTTGTGATGAACTGTTATCCGTACATTAATTAGTATGTGTGAAATTGAGCAAAAATATGTTGTTCATTGTAAACATGCGCATGTGACGTACATTGTACTGGACTCCAAGAATAAATATCATTGAAAGTCATATGTTTGTATATGATTTAAATTATAGCAAGGTATATTAATAACTTGATTATATCAACAATATGGACATATGATATCTGTATAATAAAAGATTTAAGACATATTGTTCGATAATGTATAGCTTAATATTTTCATTACTTTCTTATATAGTGTAAGTGAGCACTGAGGGTGATACATAGATAGTAGTTTAAGGTTCCAGCTATGTGGGTTATGATAAATCCCATCCCATTCGATACACTATTAGTATTCACATATATAATGTACATGTTACCTGTTACTGTAGATGATGTGCGTGTCGTACTTACAAATATTTTTGAAAGAGTATTATTGTTATTTACACATCTAATAAGAATTTTAAATTTATTTAGTATATTCAAAAAACGCGTGCGAATCCGCGGGTAACAGCTAGTACATAATATGCATCTGAAACTTAGGACCAATATGTATCTATTTTTCTACTGTCGCTTCTACCTACCGAAATAATTACAGTTATATTGCATTCTGCTTGAATGAAAAGTTTACCCTGTGTTACATTCGATAGATAATCAGAAAAAAATATTTTTTAAAAAGATGTAACATTATGCCAACTGTGTAGCATATCGACGCGCGTATTAATACGATAATAAAACAATAATACAGTATAAAACACAACGTCACATTAACTAAAATTTATTTAACAGCTTTCACTTTTATGGCAGGTATGTTTAGAATTTTCTAAACCTTCAAACTGTGTTCAACGAGTATGGCTAATTGTTGCCATAAACGTTTGTGCTCGAAGCAACTCTATTATCATAAATATCATGTAGGTGTCTATCTAACAATATTAAATAATAAAAATGAATGAAAGTCAGACCATACAATAACTCAATGTATCGTTACAAGAGTACAATTTACGTAATAACTATTAGTTTCTAATGAAAATATGGCACAATTTTAATTTATTTTTTTACTATACCGCGCTTACCGTGTGTATATGAATAACGGGGCTACCTACCTATACCGATTGGAGGTAACCGCGGGTAGTACTGTCTTACTTTAAACGTATGCCTTTTGATACGTTAGAAAGAGACAGGGCTAGTTTACATACCTCGATTAGCACTCGTGGAATGCGGTGTTGCGCTCGCACAAGCAAACTCGTAGCCAGTCATTTCATTCGTCTCCGAGAGTGTCGCGGCCGAGAGTAGATTACTGAATCCAAAACTTCTAAACAAAATATGCGTGTAAAATTGTTTACGTACGAGTGTCGTTCGATTATCGTTAAGTGAATAATATTGTGTTTAACGTGTGTGTTATGAAGTTTAGTGAAAGTTGACGGAGGTTGTCAAGGAACTCTGGTGTCTCGTCGCTTATTTACCTGTAAGTCAACTTTGTATATTATATCTACGTGTCCTGGGTGACGTTGATTTCGCATTATTTATTCTATTGTCCTTTTTTAAAGCTCTGGCGTACGTATATACGCCTAGTACCTAAATAACACATAAGAACACAGGTTACATAGCGCAGAAATGATCTTTATCGCATTTAAAAATTGCTTATACAATTAGAATCACATTCGTGAGAATATAATATACTACTTGTTTAATTTGATTCAACATCGTTACGATTTTGGAATATCCGATTTCGAAGGTTTCGCCGGAAGTATTTCCGCCCATTTTTATACATGATTGAACTTAATAAATTTAATTAATTGTACTGTTTCCGAAATACCCCCGGGAGTGGCACCATTCACATGAATTGTTTTCGATATTTTTAAAGCCTATATTAGGGGCCTTTCTATGACCTCCTATCGTAGGTCATTAACCTTGGTAACAAGAATATTTTGTAACCACGAAATATGTTTTGTGCGATATAATATTCCACTTTAAATTATACGTTCTTAAAAACTCCATAATCATATAAATTGCCCCCCTAAAAGAGTTATAAAAACTGTCGTATAGTTTTTGAAAAAATGCGCACATAAAAATATATCAATATAAATATCATATATAACATTTATTTAAACCATGAATGGTCCATAATTCGTAATTTGTTTGTCCAAATTGCAGAAATAAATTTTATAAACTTCGCGCGTCTTTTTTGTAATTCTTAGTAAATACAATACAATAACTACGTATAGACGTATACGTATAATTGCTTTGATTATCATCTTTATTCATCATTATCATCATCATCTTATTCTCTAATAATTTTATGTTAACGTCACTAATTTTCATTACATTTGTCGATGAAACTTCCAATATGTCTA
The DNA here is from genome assembly GCA_014332785.1 of Antheraea mylitta. Classification (NCBI taxonomy): domain Eukaryota; kingdom Metazoa; phylum Arthropoda; class Insecta; order Lepidoptera; family Saturniidae; genus Antheraea; species Antheraea mylitta. The sequence goes on along the minus strand of JACEII010000054.1, from coordinate 1,449,086 downwards.
AATTTATTTACAGGTTACACAACTTTCATTGTTACTGAATTTTTCCAAAAAGGATGAAAATATGAAAGGTCAATGTTAAAAAAGTTCTGAAATATCAAAAACTCTTTGCAAATTTCTAAAGGAGCTATAGTACAGTTAGTACACTGATGTCATAGTACTCTGGAAGTCATCAAAAGACACTGAGAATTCTCCACTTGATAATGGCGGAGAAATATTTAATCACGGTCATTGGTCGTCAAAGCAGGATGAATTAGAAATGTTACCATACATTTTACGAAGGTTATAATCTCCAAAACTTCCATGTTTTTCAAGCAACTTAAGAAGTAAAAGTCTATATTTCATGTTTTATAGTTCATAATATCTCGGGAATAAATCGTGTATAAATAATACTAACAGTAATTTGGTATAGATAAATAAATGTAGATTATATCTATACTAATAAAAAATCTAGTTAATTTCGTTAAAAAAAGATAGTCAAATGTATGAACATAATATTCGTTAATTTAGTGGTAAGTTTTTCGTCCATCTTGACTTAGTTATACCTTCGAACAACTTCATGTCGAACCCTACAATTAACTCTTCAGGTTTTCTTTTATCGAACTGACTACGCTATTGACCCAGCAAGGTCTTCACCGGACTACGGTCTCTTCAGATTTCGGTGAAAGAGAACACCGTGTACCGAAAATCACAAACAATAACTGAGATTGGAGTCTAACAGAAATGTTAAGCTACACAAAACAAGTTTTTTCTTAGATTTGTTTAAAAAAAACAGTTAAACAAAACGGTACCATCGTGTTTGTCAACCTTCCAAATTTTATATTTTAATATTCGAAAATTAACTTCACAAGTAATCATCGCGGCGGACATTTATGGAAAAACCGGATCGTGAGATTCGCGAATTATGACGACAATGATAGAGACGACGTGGTGGTTGAACGATTAGAGCAACGGAATGTCGATTGGTTACCGCTTTTGAGTCTATTATAGGTATATTAGTTGTTAAATATTTTTTATTGTGTTGTTTGGGTGTCTCTGATTCGAGATAAGCACTCGTACTGCTTAGTTGTGCTGCAGCATGTGGTTGAATGAGGGTGAGTTTTTCGTCATTCTTAGTACGTATATCAAACTTTAGATTCGTTATACTTCCGCGATGAAGGTTGCATTACAATAAACCTTATTGCCTTTTTTTATTCTTATTATTTTATTTTTGGCAACCAATTTTCTAAATTATTACTGCCGTTGAGGAGTAGATAATGATATTACAAGTGTGATGTGATAATTTCAATATACTATACTAGATGGTGGGGACCCCTTATTAGAACTTTCCACGGATTCTTTGTGGCTCTCAGTATTCATGCTCCGTGATATTATTCCCTATCTACTTCACTTGTGCACAATAACCCAATTATATTATGTAAAACACCACAAATATTACAAAATATAGACTCAAATAATACAAGAATATGAACAAAATATAAAATCGACTACATGATAGACTAAAATCCCGCCAAAACTTCTTTTTTCTTTAAAATGTGCCTAAGTATAATCCGCGCCAAACTTTTTGACCGCCCTGAATGTAGCTGCGTAGATCACAAATTTACGTAATAATAGGTATTACCAGTATTTATTACATGTATAACATCGACACAACTTAAGGAAAAATAAATGACAATTTAAATTCCTATAATACCAATTTTGAGTTTGTTTTGTATTAAGCTCTTATTGACATTATGCGCAAGTTCGTACTTATATTCAGAGGGGCAAAAAAGTTTGGCGTGGACTATAAGTATAATTGATTTTTGTACGTTCTGCATTACTCGATTTTTTTTGAAAAACAAAAATAATTTTTACACAGATATATCTAAAATATGATTATGAACGGGGAGGCCCGCTTGTTCGCAAGGTGTTAATTTGATGTAAACAATAAATCGGTATGAGAACAATACCAAAACAAAATTAAATATCTCAACATACTCGTAGAACGGAAGTGTATGAACCCTTTATGATGTAGTAGCAATCGAGATTTTGTTATAAACAATATGAGAATTATTGCCTTCTTCAAACAAAAAACCTTTTTTTAATACATTGGCTATAACTAAGATAAAACAAGAGAATATCATTACTTATATATTTTTACTAGCTGTTACCCGCGGCTTCGCACGCGTTTTTTTAAATATATTAAATAAATTTAAAATTGTGACTACACATCTAGTGTAAATTACAATAATACTATTTTAAAAATATTTGTATCACACGCACATCATCTACTGTAACAGGTAACGTGTACATTATATATGTGAATACTAATAGTGTATCGAATGGGATGGGATTATGATCAGCCACATAACTGGAATTTTAAACTATATATCACCCTCAGTGCTCACACTATATAAGAAAATAATGAAAATATGAAGCTACACATTATCGAACAATAAAACAGCTAATTAGTTACTTATTTGCTCGTAAAATTCCCGTTCAAATATTACTTGTAGTCCGGTGAAGCTGTTAAGCGTAGTCATTTCTAAGAAGAAAAAAAACATTCAAATAGGTCCAGTCGTTTCGGAGATTACACGGAACAAATAAAAAAACAGACATATCGACAGAGTTAAAAAATGTTGATGTTTGTAGCATCACAGATTGTATTCACCAAAAATATTTTATTTTAATATAAATTACACTCACTTTACTTTTATAATACGTAATATATGTCAAATAAAAAATTGGCAAAAAAACTAATGTAGAATAGAGTTTTTTAAGAGTGTTTGGCGGGATTTCAGTCTGTCATGTAGTGGATTTTATATTTTTTTCATAATACTGTGTTACATGATTCTATATCGTGTAGAAATTGGTTGCGTATTATATAATATCGTTCGTTTATTTTGCATAAGTGAAATGAATGAAAAATAAAATCACGAAGCATTAATTCTATGGTCTTGAAGATTAAGAAGATAAAAAATTACGTTATATTATGTAGAGGATTCGGCGCTTATACCTTTACATTAACTTGGACATAGAAGAAAACTAACTATATTGACAACTTCGGAATTGGCTGTATGGATTAATACCTTCGACTGTCTTATTGGACGAATATTATTACTACTAAACTTTCTGAATAACAACACAAAATAAACTTAAGAAATGTTTGCGATATAAAAGTAACACGTATAATTAAAAATCGAAAACAAAACTAACGTAGAATAAACTTTTTGAATAGGAATACAAAATAAACTATGAAAATATTTTTGATAGATTGTTATCGCGTTACCATGGCAACGCATATAATACTGACATTAATACGCAGTGGAAGCTTCCAAAATAGCTCGATTTTGAGACATTCTTCATTAGTGCTCAGCTCCTTTTGGTTTTAACGTAATGATATGTAGCCTATAGCCATCCTCGATAAATGAGCTACCTAACACTAAAAGAAACTTTGATATCGGATCTGTAGTTCTTGAGATCATAGCGTTCAACCAAACAAACAAACAAACAAACTCTTCAGCTTTATATATTAGTATAGATGAGAAATGGATTTCCCGTCATGCTTCTGTTATGAAATGACATTTCTAGTATATTGAATTCAATGATCTCAAATTACAATATGTCATATTGTTAATTTTATTTTACACATTTGAAATTATTACTTATGCTTTAATGAAGTAGAATTACAATGGTCTGCACTCAAAAAATATTTTTATTATGTATTCCGTGATCCTCGTATTAATTTAAAAATAATTGTGTCTTGTTCAGTTTTCTATTCTGTAACCAGTCTCTTAAGGTCATATTTCGAGTTATTATTTATATGAATTACTTCAGGTGTATTGTAATAATAAATTTAATCCCTTCTTTATCTGTTGGCACAACACTATTTTGTATGCCCATCCCTATATATTATATACTGTCTGTGGTAAAATATTTTTGGTTGTTGTCTATGAGCTCTCAATAAAGTCACGTTGTGTTTATGGGCCCAGACCCACCCGAGTCTTCCAAAGTTATTGCAAAGTACATAACCTAAAAGACATAACGTGACCGGTGTATATCGAAAGCATCTTCGTCAGTGAATATGTCCTCAAACAATACAATGGCATTAATAGAAAGACTGACCGGAAGAGACAATTATCCCATATGGAGATTTGCGATGCAAACATTCCTCGAGCTGGAGGACTTATGGCATTGTGTCACACGTGAACCGGGCGTAGAAATTGACCAGAAAAATGATACCAAAGCAAAAGCGAAGATCATTTTATCAGTCGACCCTATAAACTATGTTCACATACAGGAATCAAAAACCACAAAGGAAGTATGGGACAATTTAGCCAAAGCTTTCGATGACAAAGGACTGACACGTCGAGTTGGTCTGTTACGAGAACTCATAACGACAACATTAAATATGTGCCAAAACATTGAAGATTATGTCAACAAAATTATGTCAACTGCACATAAACTTAGAAATATTGGTTTCATAGTTAACGATGAATGGTTGGGAACCTTATTACTAGCTGGGTTACCCGACATGTATCAGCCAATGATAATGGCACTAGAAAGCTCGGGTTTGGTCATAACAGCTGATGCAATCAAAACTAAGTTGCTTCAAGATGTCAAAACACAAGAATCAGCTGCTTTATATGTTAACAGAAATAAGAATAATCCACAGTATACCAAACAAGCTTCAGACAAATCAAATAAACCTAACAACGGTCTGAGATGCTTTGTTTGTAACAAATATGGACACATCAGCAAGTATTGTAGAAATAAGACGAAAGAAAAGAAGGCAGATAATAACTCGGGCTATGTGGCTGTATTTTCTGCATCAAAGAGTAATGACAGTGGCTGGTATGTTGACTCAGGGGCATCAATGCATCTCACAATGCACGGTGACTGGCTTTATGATCACATACCACCCCCGGTGAATACTATCAAAGTAGCTGATGATAAGAAACTACTTGTGAAAGCATGCGGAAAAGTGAATTTAAAGGTTATAAACAAGAATAACAGAACAGATACAATCATAGTCAAAAATGTTTTGTACGTCCCTGAATTGGCCACGAATCTACTCTCTGTAAGCCAAATGATTAAGAATAATTGCCAAGTACGATTCAACGAAGATGGTTGCAAAATATTCAACAAGGACAATCAACAAGTGGCCAATGCAAAACTTATAAATAATATGTACGGGCTGAACACACATAGTGATTCTGCATACATATCAGAAACAGTGAATGATGGTTTCATATGGCATCAGAGGATGGCACACTTGAATTTTGAAGATCTAAAGAAGCTTTCAGAAAGCACAGGAATAAAAATGGAAAATAATGACAAAATTGTATGCATTTCATGCCTGGAGGGAAAGCAGTCAAGAAATCCATTTCCTTCAGAAAGTTCCAGAGCAAAAGCCTTGCTAGAACTTGTACACTCCAATGTCTGTGGCCCCATGGATGTCCAGTCTCTGGGAGGAGCCCGCTATTTTGTCACATTCATAGATGATTTTTCCAGGAAAGTATTTATTTCTATAATTAAGAATAAATCAGATGTTTATGAAAAATTTAAAGAATTTAAAGCACTAGTTGAAAAACAACTTAATTCATCAATACTCACTCTTCGTACAGACAATGGTAGAAAATATCTTAGCAATGAATTTAAATTGTTCTTAAGAAAAAATGGAATTAATCATCAAACATCCACACCTTACACACCACAGCAGAACGGACTAGCAGAACGAATGAATCGAACAATATTAGAAAGAGCTTGTTGTATGCTAATAAATGCAAAATTACAGAAGCAGTATTGGGCTGAAGCAATCTCAGCAGCAGCATACATTACTAACCGGTGTTCAACAAGAGTGCTAACATTTAAATCTGCTGAAGAGATCTGGACAGGACAAAAGCCAAATATTAGTCACTTGAAAATCTTTGGATGCGAAGCCATGGTTCATGTACCTAAACAGAAGCATAAGAAATGGGATGCAAAGGCAACGAAGATGATTTTCGTTGGATACAGTGAACAGACCAAGGGCTACAGGTTTTTTGATCCAGCAACGAGGCAGGTGTTAATGAGTAGAGATGCAATATTCTTAGAAAATTCAGTGGTTGGAAAGTTCACTAAACTACCTCCCTCAGAATCCTTTTCAGAAAATCAAAATGAATCCATCAATAGTGAATCTATGTTAGAATCATCTGAACAAAATGATTCTACTGATGTTTCTTATCACTCTGATGAGGGATCCTTATATGAACCAGATGATTCAATAGACACATCAGAGATAATGAGGAGTACTATGACAACAAGATCCAGAAATAAAATAAAAAAAGGAAATGAAACTTACTTTTGCAAGGAAAATGTTTCAGATGAGCAGGATACCCCTCAGACATACAGTGAAGCTGTTTCTACAGATAATGTCAATGCAGCAAAATGGAAGCAGTCCATCAATGATGAGCTGCTGGCACACTCAAAGAATATGACTTGGAAACTAGTGAATAAATCACCAGGAATGCGGGTAATTGGCTGCAAATGGGTTTTTAAATTAAAAGAACTACCATCTGGCCTGCTATACAAATCAAGATTATGTGCCAAAGGCTATGCACAGACACAGGGTGTGGACTACTCAGAAACTTTCGCACCAACAGTAAGATATGACTCTGTTAGGGTTTTGCTTTCAGAGGCTGCTCAATCTAACTATGAAATGGTCCAGTTTGACATCAAAACAGCTTTCTTATATGGAGACATAAAGGAAGATATATTTATGACACCACCAGAAGGTATGGAAGTATTACCTAACCCGGTATGTAAACTTAACCGTTCTCTTTATGGTCTCAAGCAAGCCCCTAGGTGCTGGAATTTGAAATTTGATAGTTTACTTAAGAAGTTTGGTTTTAAAAGTAGCCATGCTGATAAATGTGTTTATATTGGAAATGTAAACAATAATAGAGTATACCTACTGCTATATGTTGATGATGGGCTTATCCTAACTAGCTCAAAATATTCATTGGATATTGTTATGTCTGAGCTAAGTAAGAATTTTGAAATAAAACACTGTGAACCTAAGAACTTTGTTGGTCTACAGATAGAGAGATCGAAAGGATCAATTTTCATTCACCAAACAAACCACATTGAAGAGTTATTGTGTAAATTTAATATGCAGAATGCCAATAGTAATGCAATTCCAGTAGACCCTCATACTACACTGGAGAAAAGTCTGGTGGGACCAGACAAGAGCATTCCGTACAGAGAAGCGGTTGGCTCACTAATGCACCTGGCTATAGTAAGCAGACCCGATATCGTATATGGAGTCAGCCTGGTGAGTAGATACCTTAACAGTTATGATAATACACATTGGAATGTAGTCAAGAAAATCATGAAGTACCTAAAAGAAACAAAAAGGTATGAATTGCATTATATGTCATCACAGAATAATAAACTAGAAGGATACAGTGATGCAGACTATGCCAAGGACACAAGTACTCGGCGGTCTCTGACAGGATATACCTTCATAAAGAATGGAGCTGCAATCACATGGGCAACACAACATCAACAGAGTATTGCTTTATCCACCACAGAGGCTGAGTTTATGGCAGCTTGTGCAGCAACCAAAGAGGCGATATGGTTAAAACAATTGTTAATAGACATTGGTGCATTTAATCAAGAATCAGTGACAGTACATATAGACAATCAAAGTGCAATTTGTTTAATTAAAAATATAGACTATCACAAACGTTGTAAGCATATAGAAGTTAAATATAATTTTGTTAAAGAAAAATTTGCTAATAGAGAGATAGATTTAAAGTATGTATGTGCAAACGAACAATATGCTGATATATTTACTAAAGCAATGCCACGAGATAAATTTCAATATTTTAGAAAGAAGTTGGGTTTGTGTCAACCTAAATATGTAATGTCTTGTTGTTTTAATGTAATTATTTCATAATGCAAAAGAAGGGTTTCAATTTGGTAAGAGTATTATAATAATAAATTTAATCCCTTCTTTATCTGTTGGCACAACACTATTTTGTATGCCCATCCCTATATATTATATACTGTCTGTGGTAAAATATTTTTGGTTGTTGTCTATGAGCTCTCAATAAAGTCACGTTGTGTAATTAATTACAAGTTTTATTTATTTTATATAAATACAACAAGGTGATTACTGTGACGTCACGTCATGTTTATCACAGCTAATTTCACGTTCATTCGATTATTCGTTTTGTAATTAGCAGAATATGCTCGATTATGTCAGCCGAACTGCAAAGTTCATGGTTGAGTTGTCGTTATGATTTGTTGATTCTTTTATTGATCACCATACATATTGAGTTTATTTATGTGACTATTTAATAATATTTTTTTGTAATTTTTTATTATGTTATACTGGTTTACTAGTTCGCAATCTATTTACTCAAGCCAAATAAAAACAATACAAAAATGAAATGTATTTATAGAGGTTTTTTAAAAAAAATAAGTTTCACTACTGATATTTTTATGGAAAGTATTAAACGCTCTCGAGTTTACCTTTGCTAAGATATGTATTTTTTTAAAGCGACTAGCGTGTTTTTTTCTTTCGGTATGGCCTTTGCCTAAGTAGGCAATTTCGCCAATGTCAAGTATGAAACTAGCCGTTTTGTTGTTTTCTAAAAATGTGCCTATATTTTGTAGCTTTGTGTTTCGAAAGCAACATCTCTAACTTATAAATACTGTGTTTGCGCTAAACATTTTTTTGGAAAAGCCACAGAGAAAGAGCCGAATGAAGCTCTCTAGTCGCGTCTTACCGAACGCTGTACTAGTGGTCCGGTGAAGCTGTTAAGACCTTGCTAGGTTTTTTTTTTTCGAAATGACTACGCTATTGGTCCAGCAAGGTCTTAACAGCTTCACCGGACTACAAGACCTAGCTAGGTCAATAGCGTAGTCAGTTCCAAAAAAAAAAATCCGATGTTCTAGTTAATTCCAGTGACTTTGAACTCGAGAAAAGGGTTTATTGTTTCAAGAAACTACGTCTTTATTTGGATTAGTTTTTCGTTGTTTTATATTTTTTAATTATGATTGTTATATGTATAAATCCTTATACCAATTTTAAATTACTCCCGTTATATTTTAGCAAGTCTGCTTTGTAGTTATAGAAAAACGAAATAATTGGTAGCCTATATATAATTACTGTAAATGTCCTCAATCTGCTAGTAAAAAATATTCGTAAAATCGATTTATATTTTTCGGAAATTAGTCCGAACAAAAAGAGACTTCAATTAAATCTATAAGTATAGGGTCCGTGGTTGAAATGATTGTTTAAATTAATTAAAATTTGAAGCGACACCCATAAATTATGTTATGAAAAAATATACATCTATCTTCTTTTTATACTATTGTACTATATTATATAAATAAAATATTAGATATGTAGTGCGCTCATCACGTAAAAACTACTGGATTTTGATTTTTTTAGTTTTATCTTTTAGACACTTGATTCATGTGTCATTCATACGTGAGTGATGTGTGAAGAGTGGTAAGCGGTGTGATACGCATACGCCAGCGAAGTGAAGTGAAGGGATAACATTGTCTGCCAATAAATTTTGTAAGTAAATTTTTGCCCTAAATGTTTTTAGTTTCTCCATTGTACATAAAATCAGTTACATAAACCTGTAGACTTTGAACATCATGTATTTAAAATCACCTTGTTTTGTTTATTTGACCCCTCGGCTGATTATTTAACACCCAGGTCTCAAAATGATGGACTATGTTTCTAATTACTTTTTATCATGAAATTATAGATTATAGATTTCATGGATTAGTAAAAAAGTTTATGCAAATGAAAAAATAATTTAAAAATTCATTTTACATAACAATTATAAATTTCAATAAATCATTTGTTATCTTTCAAAGTTTTGTAATTAATCAGATTTTTTTTTTCAAGTTTATACCGCCAACAGACCGTTGACCTGTGCCTCATTAGGAAGGCCCGTGATAAGTATGCGAAAACTTAACGAGACACATTAGAAGTTTTGTATAAATGTTAGAAACTTTGGAACAATTTTAGAATTTTATTGCGCAGACATAGTTTATGCACGAACCCTAATCCATATGTGATCTGTCGTGTTCACATTCGATAGAGAAAGCGCTTGAGACTCATACATTGTCGAGTAGACAGTCTAACGGGTTTTATTGATTCGCTCGTTGTATTAAACCGGGGTATATTAAATACAGGCTTATATTTTAGCGGTCACTAAATGATACTTACACACGCATATGCAATCATATTTTTAAATGTTTTTTTGTTTGTCTGTGATCACAGATGTAAGATTGATCTGTAGGATTTATCTTTATATATAAATTTCTTCTGTGTGTATGTCACTGACTCCTAAACGGCTGGACCGATTTTGATGAAATTTTTTGTGCGTGTTCCAGTAGATCCGAGGATGGTTTAGATTCACAATTAGACCCGGTAGGTGGCGTTGCGGTTAAATTTTGGATTTTTTATTATCAAGCGGACAACGTCCGCTCAATCCGCTAGTATAAAATCTATTTATGTAAATAAAATGAATGTATCTGTTGTTTGTCCGAACTCTCTTTGAAAACTTTGAACTAACTTTTACTGGCAGACAGCAGTTTTATTTTCGAACTGACTAAGCTTTCCTGGACTAATGGGGCGAGCACTTAGAGTGCTCAGCCCTTTGGCAATAAACTCAAGGGTTCCAAAGTGGCCGAATCTCGGATTATGCTGTTGCTTTGGAAGCAACAGCGTGAATCTTATTAAGCTAAAGAAGCTAAGCTAATCATACATATTAGAATATACTCAAATAATAATTTTCTATCTGGACAGACAGAGGAACTATGCAGTGTTATCTAGTCCTATACATACTCTTTACGCTTTGGTCTTGAAACAACGCAAAAATTATAGGTAAATTTCGACAGACATAGCTTCATTATACATATCTATACTAATATTATAAAGTTGTCCCCGCGAGTCTACTCGGGTGAATTATTAAATATACATATCTATACTAATATTATAAAGCTGATTGAATAGTTTGCTTGGACGCGATAATCTCAGGAATTACTGGTCCGATTTAAAAAATTATTTCCGTGTTAAATAGCTAATTTAATGAGGAAAGAGTTATAGACTATATATCAAACGCTAAGAGTAATCGGAGCATCTGTGGAGAATGTTTCAAAATCATTCTTTTTTTCTTTTCCTTTTGAGAGCTTCCGCTGCGTGTTACAGTTAGCCCAAAGTAACTATTTCACGCGGACGAAATTAGTCTAATATAAAAAAAAAAAAACATGGACAGTGAATACACAATGATAATAAAAACATATAGCTAGGTTCAGTGGGTTTCCATCTATACGCTTGTTAACGAACAAACAGAGGGTCGGCTGACATAAGTTTTATAATATGCAAGGATAAAGTATGAAAAGTGTCGAAATTTTTTTCAATAAACTCTCGAACCCACGAGATGAAGCTAAATACCAATGCTGAACATGTTTCGCAATATAGTAGGTACCTCGGTGAGTGAGACACTGATGTGCAAAATATGATTTCACAAATACTTATCGTGTTCAGCTTACACGAAATGTCGTGAACATAATAGAATATTGTTACCTCGACGAATGCGACGATACAGCCCGCAATAATACAAATGACGGATTCCATGTCGTCTCTTATGGATCGCATTCCTTCTTCCGATATTTCACTACAAATATACATTTTCTATACGTCTTCTTCTATATCTATACACATAAATGAAAAATATGTTCCAAGTATCTTGGAATAAGTAATAAAGTACATTTGTCTGTCTGTTTGTATTGTCACTGCTGAAGTACTGCGTTCACGATAAAACCTCATATAGAGAAAATCATAAAGGATATCATCGAGTAACATTTTGTCTTAGTTTCATTAAAATCGGTTCACTATCGAAATATATTGTAATTCTAATGTTATTTTTTATGTCATAGGATGCAAGCAAACAAACGGGTCATCAGATGTTAAGTGATCACCGTCGTTCATAGACACTTCTAATACCAGGGGTAACGCAAGTGCGTTGCCAGCCTGTGTTTGGGGGAAGGGCTAAGGGGCGAGGAGAGGGGAGGGGATGTGGGCCTCCGGCGCTCTCACTGAGCGAACGAAACGCAACAATGCAAACATTGTTACTTCACGTCGGTTTTCTATGAGAGGGTGGTGCTACCCCGGTCGAGCCGACCAATTCATGCTGAAGCCAGTAATAGCTTCAGCGTAGCTCTACCACCTACCAGACGATGATGACGCGACTTCAGTACGAGAGGAAATTAGATAAGTAAATGGACTTAATATATTGTTGATTTTATTAGTCACTGTTTCTTTACATTAGGTTCCACGCGAACGGAGTCGCAGGCATAGCTAGTAATCTATAAGTACTATACAATAATGGCGTATCTTTTGTTTGGTAACCATTCTTCTACATTATTTCTGCCATTGTCGAATAGGTTTAAGTTAAATTATAGTGAGTTTCATAGCACCTCAGAATTCATGCTCATTGGCATTATTTGTCACCCACTTAATTTATGCACAATAACCGAACTATATTAGGGTAAATGCCACCAATATTACAAATTATAGAGTTAAATCTGACATGACAAAGATCCCACCAAAAACTTCAAAGGCGTAATTACTATTAAGCTAGTTACACATACATTGTTATAATAACTAATCCGACGCAACCGTTAAGTTAAATGACAATATTACAACAACAAAATAATTGATCACTAACAAATATTCACTACTAGCAGTGTCCACGAACTTCGTTCCGCCTAAAGTATATTAAAATGTATTTCGAGCTGACTACGCTATTGGCCTTACAAGGCCTTTACAGCTTCACCGGACTACGTTTAGCAACACGTTCAGCGATTCATTTTTATATTATAGATGTGGCCAAAACTATACTTGATTCTCACGGTATATCGCGCATATTATTTTGTTATTCTAATCTATTGCAACGGGTTAGAATAAATGAAGCCAATTTCTTGTAACTTTACTATAGTTTTGACACTTATTGGTCCTTACATAATATTCTTTGTATTCAAAAGGTTAAATAAATAAATTTTAAAGTCATGTCTATATCGTTGAAGTAATCAAAATTTTCGACATAAAATTTTGGAATGCGTGTCCTAGTCACGGAATGTTAAACATTCAGGCATTAGTAGTAGATAATTAAAAACATTTGCGAAATAATTTTATATTGGCAACACTTGTTACATTCTAGAATTTTAGTATCTTATACAAAATAGACACGAGTCATCTATCTATAGTTGTACCAGTGGTACCAACTGAACGCCTGTATTTAAAGGTGGCTCTAAATTATTGTTTTTTTTTTGGTAAATAAATAATATATACGATATATTTTTTAATGTGATTCCATTTTTTTCTGTTTATTATCATAGATGATTCATTAAATATATTAAATATTTCGAATAAAGAAAGTTCATTTATTATGATTAAAAAAATGTTTCACTAACAATTCGTTGTACAAAAAGTACTTATCTCCAATACTTATTACAGAACTAACTAAATATCTGTCTTCGTACTGTTTCGCATACCGGTTGAATCTAAATAAACAATAGAAAAACATTTTCAAGGTGTTCGTAATTGTTGCGAACGGAAGTGGCGTGGGTTGTTTTGTGCCAATGATCCTTGTTCGACTGGTTTATTTAGCCAGTCATACTGACAAATTCTTGCATACTTTGAGACGATGGAGAGATGTCTAATGTAATAATAATATAACAAAATCGTATGCCCGATAGTGTCTTGTTAAATAACTATGTCGTTTGTCAGTGTTAATAAATTTCTAGAGTGGGTTATTACTCATACACACTACCAATTTTTTTTATAAATCATATATTAAAAAAATGTTTATAAATTTTACACTTTTTAGCAATTCTGTTAGTACTGTTCTGTAGCTACAAATTAGTTGTACCCGTTTTATATTCTACGGTATTTTGAAACTAGAAGTCGTTCCCTCGTAAGTGACATCAAATTTCAACCGCGCCAAAAATTCTTGTCCCAATTTGGCGGTAAAACGCGTGCCAACGCGTGCAACGGAAAACCGCTGACGAAATGTCAAACGAAAGGAACCATAGACGTGGCGCGTACGGCTTTCTCGCACGCAGCTTCCATTAACAATTATACGGGTCCGTTTAAACAGTTGCCATAAATATAATTACCGATTCCCTGATTCGGTTTCGTTAAATTTCAATATACAAATTATAGCCGTGTCTTAATTTGGTATTTCGCAAGACATAACGTGTTACAAAACATATCCAAGTTTCAGCAAAAAAAACTAGTAACGAGCCAGTACATGTATACAAAAGAGGAAACATTTTTGTATACATTATAACCGATAAATAATCTGAATTTATCACCTTGATGGCGATACTAATCCATTTTTGTCGTAGTTTTGTTTTTGCGAAACAGTAATTAGTGCACTGGTCGTTTGAGATAATTTAGGCTGGAGATTTATATAGTTTCTTATATAGGTTTTTAGGAAAAAAGAGATAATGGCTTTTACATCAATAGCTATAGATTTGTATTCCTCGTTCACTCCGTTTTACATTCTTTTACTGTGTCTATAGTATATTATGCTGAAAACCGTACACAATGAATGTAGATATAGTATCACCATGACATTGAAATATTATTGTTATTGCAAAAAAGGTAACCTAAACTAAGTTATTTTTCTTAGGAAACCATTTTGATTGTAGTACGATAAATGAACGCATATAATAGATATAAAAAAGTGTACTTTTGTGGTTTAAACAGTATCAGGACTTTTATAAATCTTAAACTTTCATTATAAAGAATACAATTGTTAAAAACGAAACCACATATTGTAATGAATTGTTGAAAAACATTGAAATTCAAGGTTCCATTCATTAGTTTTAAGTAATGTTTAACTTTCTGTTTTATGCATCTACCAGGGTTTGATAATCAAATTAATAATGACAATGATACGTTCATATAAAAAATCTTCTTCTACTTACAAATCCATCAACAACAAATCAATCCTATCAAATCCTCTTTACTAAAGATTATTAATGCGATTTACAAATGAGTAATGACTAAGTGTTTTGCAATGATGTCAGTGTTCCGAAAAATGGTAACCACCTCTAACGCTTGTTAGAAGTTTCCAAAGGGTTTTTTATAATCTCTGAGAGTTCAAGTTCCGTGCAATCTGTGTTATTATTTCCTATACGTTTATGCAGAATTATCAAGCTACTTTATGTAAAATGTTACCTATATTATTAATATAGGGTTAATTTCAATATATGTGACAGATTGAAATCCCGTTAGAAAGTGTCATATTAAAACTATTTGTAATATCATTGTTAAAACTCTCATTATTGACTTGACACTGGCAGAATGCGTATTTACGAGACGCCATTCAAAAAAAAGTTGAAGACTTATTACCATTTAAATTTCTCTGTAATTATTTATACATTCCTAATCGATTACTATAAGAGGTAATGGTTTTCTGTTTTTTGGAGATCATTTCTGGAGTTACTAATCTGATTTTGAAAAAAAATTGCTAATAGAAAACAAATATCTAAGAAACATATGTTGTATTTGTTACTAGGTTTTCTATAGTAATTTAAAGTCGCCGGCAGTAGTTAGTTACTCAATGATATGGTTCGTTGTGTTACCTACCAACAGAACAGGTGAAAAAATAGTTCGTAAAATTCCTGTTGTAAAGTCCGTATATAAAGTTGCAGCTTGCATTTACTTGTGATAAAGGTATTTTATTTTTATACATCCAACCTTCTGTATTGTAATCCGCATTCGTAAGTAGACAAGGCGATCGTCACCTTGACCGCACGATGCGGTCACTTGCATTTTATACCGTTTTGTTCCGTCGGCCGCAGCCGCCCTCTGGCTATTGAATGATATATAGTAGTATACATGGAATTCATACATACTTTTGAGACGCCATATAATGAAAGACGTTGGAATTTTTTTTAAATATGAGAACACAGTTTCACGCATGGCAATGGTGAATAAAAGTGATAAATATAAATTTATAATAGTATTAACACCTAGACATGAGGTCACAATTATTCACAACGCATAAAAATCAACTATGTTCCGGAATGAAATACGCGATATCTCAGTTTAATAACAGAGCTTAAAAATTTTACTTCACGTCTTCATATCTTATATGATTCAAGTTACTATTCAGATATAGAGTAACTTCATATACGTAGCCGTAGTTGGGGCCAACATGTCCAACAGACTAAGATCAATAAGTTAATGGTTTAATCTTTAATCATGTCTCTATTATTTTATAGCTATAATAAGTCTAGATTCTAAAGTATTGATAGAAAGTTTTTTATCGTGATATTGTATTATATTTTCATCGGTGCTAGATTTTGGGACCTACGAATATTTTTGAACTCAGAGTCTGTCGCTCGTTACCTAACACTGCCTCACAAATTAATTAGTTAAAATGAATAACTATTTTTAAAAATAAGCGAACGATTAAACTAATCGACAACAATGTGTTGATATATATAGGTAATTTATAACTATTAAAATCTTTGAACGCTTTACAGCGTTTGAATTTTTCGCTTGGAAATTTTTTATTCAGATTTTAAAGATAATAGCCGTGATCGATCGAAAGCAAGTGTCGATATATATTCTCATATTACTTATCGTTTATAAACTAGATTGAAATGAAAGTGTTATTTTCAGTTTTAATCGACACAAAGTATTTTACTATAAACGGAATAGAATTTTTCACCTGCTGTTAATAGCACCTGCTCGAATTAACTGATGAGCGCTAAAAGAGTTACTACTTGACTCAATAATGAATTACCCTGTAATGTTATTTATTGCAAATCAGTCTTTATTTTGAATTGATATTACAGTTTCTAATAATAATATAATAGTGGAATGATATCTCTGTTGTTATTTTTTTTTTTTATTCGGTATAGCCTCTGCCTATGTAGGCAATTCCGCCAATATCAAGTATGGCAAATACACGTTTTAAACTTAATTGCTAAATATTCAGTGTAACAACGTATAATGATCTAACATAGCAACATGTGACCGTGTACCTTGACTTTTAAATGTAAGGAGCGTGAAGCGCTATCTCTTTCACTCCTATAGATACACGTTAGTATAACATCAGCCTATCATTGTCATTGTAACGAGCAACGGATGATTATGCACTGATTTTTATCAACAGCAAAATAATATTGTTAATATCATTAGTTGATTGAATAAGTCTGTACTAATTAATGTCAATGTGTTAAATTATACGAAAACAACAAAAAGTGCGTTTTTTTTGTCCTGATGACAAATCTTTTAAATATCACGGTTGTAATAAAAGACATATCTAGAATTATGTGTGACATTAAAACGAATTGGGATTTCAATGATCTTATTCTTTTTAATTTATGCTTGTTCTTATTTGTTACACAACTGTGTTATTTTACGTTGTAATTATTTGTTATTATCGGTCCCATATTTGGTATCATTTTGTACAATCTAGCTGCAATAGGTTTATTGCAATGTTCTGAGGTTTTACAACGGAATTTTTAATGGTTCGTGATCTCGTAATATTGTTTATATAAATATGTACGAATTTAATCACTTTTTAAGGCGGTAATGCGTCATACCGTTCGCAATTTTATTTGAAGGCTGATTCAAATCCTATGTGTATAAAACTTCGTACCGAAGAATGATGATTTTTCGTAACGATAATCTTATAAATTAAAATAGAATATCTTTTTTATGTTGCTATAAGTATGTATCGGTAATACATTCTTCCTTTAAAAAGGTTTCGTACTAGATGAACCGCGCTCGCCCGAGGCAAGTTCGCGTTATCCTTTATTCGCAAGTCTAACCTAACCTAACCAAAACGGGACAAAAGAGAAGGATGGCGAACATTCAGTGAGCGCGATGCATTAAAACGTAACCTTTTTAAACCAAGTATTCAATATGTATGTATCTTTTTTTTAATTAAAATTAAACTCTATTTAATTTTTTTTTGGGAACGCGGACGCTCGTATTACAAATTGTAATATCATTGCGTATTACTCTAAAGTCGAGCGCTGCGGGCTGTGGCACAATTCTACTAAGGTAGCTGACACCATTCTTTTTTGTTGTACAGTTGTATGGTTCCAATAAAATTTGATAATATTTTTTTCTATTTTCATTCTACCATCCTTACGTTTGTAGAGTCGAAACCGATCAAAGTATACAATATCATGCTAAATTCCCTATTAGAGATCAGTGATTTGATGTATAATCTTTTCGAAATTACTAATGAACATCGAAGGTACATTTATAAGGTAAAAGTTGAATGAAACCACGTAGTAACAACGTCATGCTTAAAAATTTGAAAGAAAGTAGCAGGTGTTGGCACGCCTCGCCTCGAGCCGAGCCGGTCGAGTACACATGAATGGCAATGTTTACACATCTCTCTTTACGTCCGCTGTTTCTCTCGATACTGCTGTCCCCGATTGCTGTAATTACAAACTCTTGTCTATACGACATACACGTATTCGATCTGTCAATAATATTACTTCGAATTAATTATTGCATTATATTATGTCGGCGTTGATTTAAAGCTCATTATTGATGAGTGTTTTTATGAGAAACTTTGGCAGCCAGAATTACAAGCATAAGATAATAAAAAATGAATAAAATCCTTTTATTTCTACAATGAAATCTATACCATTACGAGTACTCGTCAAACACCTGCACTTCAACCTTAGTGAAAAAAAATATTTGATAACACTAAAACTTACCAATAGTCACAAACTAGAAACAGAGGAGGGAGATGTTCTTAACCGTTACCCCACTGCCTATTTTTATATACATAGATTACAGTTTTCTAACCATTTCATGTTATTATTTCATGTTATGTTATATATTAAGTTAACTATTTCATGCTGTCTATTTGTGTCCTTGATCTCATTCTAAACTATTCCCAATGACAGTTTCCCTTAAAAATATCACGCCGCCCTTTTAGGCCTTCCTTTTTTCCTTTTATCTGCTCATGGTATCCATACTGTCACTTTTTTGTCCATCAGTCGCTATGTAACCTATAGATATGAATTCCCCCTAATCCTCAAGATAGAATCCTCCTCAAGCATAAGATAAGCAAGTCAAGCATAAGCATAAGATACGAGTGTTTAAATCAAAATTAAAATAAAATACACATAAATTCAGAAGGAAAAACTTATGAATAATATAACTGAATTAAAAAGGCATTTAAAAAACTATGCACATTTATTGTTATTAATAGTACCTACATTTCAAATATAAAATCTTGAACAGCGTAACAGTTATTAAACAAAAAATGAAATTACCGAGTCGAAGTTAATCTTCAATTTTTATGCACGTAACTGTTTTCGTCTAGATTATTGTTATATCGTCAACTAAAATGAAAAGTGTTATAAGTCAAAAACCACAAATTTTACGGTATGAACATTGGAATTTTATCGTAACATAAAATCCTTTCTTTTGTGTTGAAAAATGATAACACAAGCAAGTGTACATATATTTTAATATCATTGAAACAAGAATTCGTTAATTTTTAGTTTAAATAAGTATTTTGAAAAAGGTAATTTAAGTGCAGAGTGTTTGTTATTTTTGAGTGTCTATATAGATAGAAAATTGAGCTTGGCAGATGTGAAACATTGAAATTGTTCGAATCGAACGATTCTCAAATTACATTATAGGTATGCGAGCTCAGAGCAGCTTTAGAGATTGCGCAAAGTCGCTTGCGCATGGCATCGCGTCGCCACGTCTCAAACACACGCCACGGCCTATATGGCCACGCCAACAATCAACTTTACCCTCGCCTATAGATGTTTCACTTCATAAAGTAACTTATTTAAACAAAAATACGAAAGCAAAAAAAAAAGAAAATTAAATTTTCGTTTCGTCTTTCGCAATTCGATAGCAAAATCAAAATTATAAGTTCGAACTTTAATCTCTCTTGTATAATTGTGTAACGGATATAATTTATTTGATTATATCATTTTCCAAAACAATGAGATACACTATTCTTATACATAACCGACGATATGTAATACACAGAGTTATTTTGTACTTATAACGAGGAAATTATTACGTCGCAAGCACTCAATGTATTCAGATAGTTATGTAAACATCTAGCTTGATTTTCTAATTTGAGTCAAATGTGGTTCTCTTATTATTTCACGTAACTGAGATATTAAGTCTTTACATTACCACATGAGAGTTAGTTTATACTACATTGTAATATTTACGTCGAATAATAGTTTTTATTCATAATCTATATTTTGTAAGGTTGGTGGCATTTTGCTTTATATATTTTAGATATTTTGTGTTGAAGTGAATAGGAATTTATATCAAGGAACATGAACTTACAGATATTGGAAACTCCCTCCCTTAAAATATATTATTAGACGGCTACCTATTTGGTAGTTGTTTTTTTGTTATTTGTTTTCCGAAAACCCACGTGAAGTAACAGTGCTTGCATTATTGCGTTTCGTTCGCTCAGTAAGAGCGCCGGAGACCCATCTCCCTTCCCTATCCACTCTCTTAAACACAGGCTGGCAACGCACTAGCGACTCCCCTGATGTTGCTAGTGTCTATGGATGATGGTAGTCACTTAACATCGGTGACCCACCAGTTCGTTTGCCTCCTATGATAAAAAACATCACGAAAGTCATCAGAAAACACCTTTTTATAATATTCATTTGATAATAGCAGTGAAGATCTTTAATAAATAGGGTTCGTTGTAAAAACACGAAAAAGAAAAATATGTATTCCATGTTCGGTGTTTTTAATGTACTTTTAATTTATGATGACATGCATATGAGTTATTTAAAATGCTAATTATTAATTATCAACAAATAGAATATTAATATACTTAAGTTTAAAAGTCAAACACCAAGGTTTTGAAACGCAAGGGCAAATTTAATCACAAGCCGTCTCATTTTGTAGGCATCAAAGTAGAACCGTTGTATAATACATTATTGTAGTCATTACTCGCTACTTGCCCCGGCTTCGGCTGTTAATGTAGCGTTATTAGTGTCTAATAGACTTAGATCAATGTGTTACATTTTGAGATTAACAGTTGCTCAAAGTCAAGTATCATAAATCTCAACGCAAATAACTTTTTTTTTAGTATAATTTTGAATGTGTTATCTTCTAGGATATTGATTGTGACAAAATTCCTACTATACAAAGTAATTCTGATCTGTATTATATTCCCAAAGAAAGTAGTGTACTATATTGAATAAGGTTTAATACTGTGTTGGTGAAAATAGTATCATGTATAACTAATTTTTTTGTAATACAATAGTCTCACTAAGTCGACACTTTGAAAACTATGGGGTATCGGATTATTGGATCGTATAGAAAAACTATAGAATTTTTAGAGGTTATACTTATATCAGTGCGCAAGCCCGGAATGAAAGTGGAGGGGGGTGGAAGGGGAGGAATGAGGGAAACGTGAGCGTAGGGTGTCGGATTAGTAAGACTCTTTTGTGTTACTGTAAAAGGTAAAAGTATTCATTGTGAGTTATACTTAGAAGACAGATACACACCCTCTAGGATGTTTTTTAGGGATTTTTATGGTGTACCATTCTCTAGTACCTATATGTTTTTTTTAATCTATCTCAACAGATTTAGCGAGAGTTACCAATGTAATTGCCTGAAAACTCCTTACTATATTTGAAGACGTTGATTTGTCTCCATTTTATAAAAATGCGCACGGTGAACGCATTCTTGATAATAAAAAAAATCCGACCCCAGCACCACCTATCAAATCTAATTGTGAATGGGAATTATTCTCTTGAGTCCACATCACCCACTTCATGGGGCATTCAAAAATCAGCGAAGGTTAATTGAATAGAACCATTTATGAGAAATTTCTCATCAAAAAATTCTCGTAAATGATTCTATATTTACGAGAAATTTCTCATCAAATCTACATAATCCTATGTGGATACGTTCAATATTTTTGATGCGATTGGCCCTCAAAGGAATTGTATTTTCATTGATAGAACATATTTAAAATTCGGAAGAAATTACCTAAACAATAATAAAAACCGTATCAAAATCCGTTAGCTTAGGTTAGGTTGCGTTAGGGCGGGGGGCTATATTAGGAGTAGGTTAGTCTAAGACGGAGGGGACTTCTGGGAGGCATGTGGTGGTGATGAGGAGTTAACCTCGTTAAGAAATCAATAGTGGGTGGTGGTGGAAGGATCTTCTTTTCTGCTGCCGGCTGAACCCAGGGGGGAAGGGGCGGGGGACCTGACCTCCCATTGCACGGGTCAGCGGACTGGGAGGCAGTTGGAGAACCGGGCTGCCTCAGTCGGGCGTGGCGTAGGTTAAACGCCTGCCGCTGGAGGCGTTGCGGAGCTTGCTAACGCAACCCCGTGGCGCCCCAAAGTGCGGCGCACGGTTCATCGTGGAGTTTTTTAGTCGGTAAGAGTCGTCTTCGGACACCGTCCCACCGCGTTTACGTAGTGGGCGGTCGACACTACTCAGCGCCCCCCCTCGGGCCGTTGGGTGTCCAATGCAGGATTCTTCTCCACGTAAAAAAAAAAAAAGGTTAGCTCAAAGAGGCGCGAATCGCATATATCAGGCAATAGTCCAAGCCGAGGTGTGCCGTGCACCCTCGAGCTAGTTGTCAAATAAAATTGGCTAAGTGCCTTAAGCGCTCGCCTAAGTAGTCCCTTGAAGCTGTTAAGACTTTGCAAGCTCACTAGCGTAGTCAGTTCAAAAAAAAAGTATCAAAATCCGTCGCGTAGAACTAAGGGAATACATAGATAGATACAAAAAGAAGAGAAAAATTGTTAAATAATATCTATAGAATTGATATACGTAGATGAAACGTAATCATAGATTTGTTGTGGATTATTATTTAGGTAGAAAATCAATGTAAAGATTAGTAACTGATAACAAATTGGTGAACGTAGCTCGTTCTGTGAAGATGATGCCGTCTGTGATATAACGGTATCGGAGGGCGCGCCAACTTTCTTTTACATAGCGTTTGACGACACATCTCGTTTGATTTACGGAAACGGTTGAAAGTATGCTGTTTGTGAAACTATGAGATTTGATCTCTTGTCAGATTTTAAGAGTTTAGTTTGTTGACACCATAAATGAAAAAGCACGTGTTTCATTTCAATAGGTATCTACTTTGTTTTTTGTTCTTCATCGCAGGAGACAAATGAACTGGGTCACCTGATCTAAAGTGATCACCACTGTCCATAGACATTAGCAACACCAGGGGAGTCGCAAGTGCGTTAAAAGCCCCTGAATGGGGGAGGAGGGTGAGAAGGGAAAAAGAGGTGGGCGTCCAGCGCTCTCACTGACCTAATGAAACGCAACAATGCAAGCACTGATATTTCACTTGGGTGTTTCTGTGGGTCGGGTGGTAGTACCCCGCGCGAACCGACCCATTCATGCTGAGACCTCTTATAGCTTCAGCGTGGCTCTACTAACTGTTAATAATAATAATAATATTCCTCTAAGTTGAAACTTCTATTACAAAAGCAAATATTAATAGTGAGTGCCATTTGCGTCACATAACACGTGTTTTGTAGGATTATGTGTTACTTCAATACTTTACAATAAATGGCGCGCGCATCGTTTCATTTCGAAGAGTAACTATTAAATTATTTTCTTTTGTTTCTGACAAACAATGTATCATTATGATTACATAAATCGTTTATGTAAGTGGTAACCTCACACAAGCATTATTTAACTTTCATTTATGACAAACGACTTTTGCTCGTGGCTTCTACTCCTAGAAAATAGTACATTTTTTCTGGGTCACAGGTACCCCTAGTCCTTTATCGTACTCGTGATAAATAGTTTGTTAACTTGTATGTTACACTTTCACTTATTAATTAATCAGCATGAATTAACCTATACTAATATTATAAAGAGGTAAAGTTTGTGACGTTGTATGGGGTAATCTCAGGAACTACTAATCCAATTTCAAAAATTATAGCTCTTTTATCGAGGATGGTTATAAGCTATATATCATCATGCTAAGACCAATAAGAGCGAAGCACTAATGAAGAATGTTTAAATATCGGAGTTTTTTCCGCTTGAGAGTTTCCGCTGCGTGTTAGCGTTAGGCCAAAGTAATTAAACCACGCAAGGAAGTCGCGGGCAGAGGCTAGTGTTGTATACACGTGTTCAGGGGTACAAAAAGGAGTGCATTTCATCAAGAAAACTGAAGAAAATGCACATTAACTCGAAAGAAAACGCGGGCAAAGATCAGTTTTTGTATTTTTTATTTTTCGAAAGACTACGCTATTGACCTAGCAAGTTTTTAACAGCTTCACTGAACTACAGCTTTTTTGTATATAGAGTTTGAGTATAGACAATACAATACTTTTAGTTTGCTATTTTGAAGGTTACTTGAAGTGTTTCACTAACTAAATTACAATGTTGAGAATAAAACAGCCTTTTCGTGATTTTTCATTATCACAATAATTGTTCTCACACTTGAAATTGACCCTGTCCTGTATTTGCTATGGGTATTGTACAATTCATTATTGTATAGTCGTTAAGATTGCTCGGTTAACATGAAACGTTTATGTGACATGAATAAAACTCATTGAAATTTGAGTTTTATTATTTTTTATGTGTCTTATTCGAAAAAAACAATGATCACTTTAAACCATTCAAGAATGTAACCGAAATTACTGGTTAGTACACTATGAGAGATAAGAAATTCTATTACCCTGTATGAAGACTCGATTTGGGACGTTGGATTACAGAAGATGGACTACGAATAATTGCTAATGTAAAACTATACAATTGTTTCTGCTGTGGCTGCTGCTGTATAACTATACAAACATGCTGTGTTTAAATCGTCGTGAATGACATAACTTTAAAAGAACATCCGATCAACAATACGGTTGTAAAGTCAATAGTATGACTACCAAGTCATTAGGATTGTTATTAGTCAATAGTAGATATCATTTTCATTCACAATTTGTTTTTCTATTTATATAAATTTATGTTTATGTAATTTTTGACAATCAATCTTTTATTAAATTCTGCCATTGTTGAGTAGGTAATATTACAAATTTCTTGCGATCATTTCAATGAACTAACAAGGTAGTGTCCGTCTTGTTAGAATTTTTCAGGAAGTTTTTGTGGCAAGTCAGAATCCATGCTTCGTGGTTTTATTTCATATCCAAGTGGATTTCTACATAATAATAAAGCTATGTTACGTAGAACACCACTAATGTCACAAAATATTGAGTCATATAACACAAGATTATGGATAAAATATAATATTGTCTATATGATATTCCAAAATCCCGGCAAAAACTTCTTTTATAAACTAAACGCTTCTGTCCTCTATGCATTAACGAGTTGTAAACTTTGAAAAAAGGTTAAATAAGAGGGTTTTTTTAAGACATTTGCATGAAATTATAAAATGTTTTACTCTTATTTGATCTGCAAAATTCTTCACGTATGATAATACACGTGTAATAACAATTTACTAAGACGAAATAATTTAACATGAGTTTACTATGGTACTTTGTTATCTACACGACATACACTTTACAATGTACTTAAGTTCTAAAAATAATTTACAACAAAGTGTATTGGTAAATATTGGCTAACTTTGTTATATCCATCTCAGAGGGCAATTTACTTAGCTCTAAATGATATTTTTAAATAAACTAGTGGGCGCCCAGTGGTCGACATTCGACCATAGTTATTTGATTTTTTAAAGTTTGAACTTTATTAGGGTTCTTTTGTGACTATATACACTTCTATAATCAAAGGTTTTCATCATAGCTACTCAGTTATTTGCCATGATCTTTAATTATATAAACATTTAAAAAAATCTGTGTGTAAATGAAAATTGAAATTAATTATAAATTTGACAAAAATCACGTGGTAAAGCTCTCAAATTTTAACTAAACATAACTTTACGAAAATAAAGAAATTTATCGCAACCCATGACACAATTTTCAATTAATTTTACACGACACCATGCGTGGGTGGTTTTTCTGGGTGATATTGAATTAAATGTAGTCTGTTCATTATGAGAAATAGTGATATGCCCAGTATCATCGTTTGGAAAAGCAATGGATCTACAATACAATCAAATGAATCCAAGACAAAGATGTTTTTAATACTACCATTAGCTTTTGAAAATAAATTATTTTGTTGTTACATGAGGTTCTTGCAACGTTGTAACCGCGGAGTTCTAAGTCATGGATTACTTTTATGAACAAAATTCTTATTTTGGTTATACAAAGTATTATTTGGCTCATTATTTTATTAAATCATCATTTGAAGTGAGTTCACTATAAAGAATAATAAACATTACAATAATAGTTACCTATATATTATAATATTATTGTTGAATGTAGGATGAAAAATGATAATAGGAACGTAAGAGTTAAAAAATACATACAGTCGAGCATAGCAACCTCCTTCACAGTTCACAACCTCTTTTGAACTTCGTAATTATTGACGGCTGTCTAAATGTCTTTTTTATTTACATGTGTGTATATGTTGTGTAAAATTCAAGCAGTAGTGTGAGTAGTGC
>JACEII010000054.1:1381906-1422539 GCA_014332785.1 Antheraea mylitta | reverse complement strand
AAATTTCAAGTTCACTCGTTTACGGCATATAGGTTAAAAGGGGGTACAATTTTTTTATTTCGCGTATTAATATATCGTTAACTGGCTACGTAACATTGGTATATTTATTTTTAGGAAAACGAAATATTAGTATCAAATATTTATATTAATTTTATTTTCGTAAAATACTCTGTTAATCTCTATCCGTTGTTAAATGAAAATTAGAAGGCTCTAGGATTTGTATAGGTCTAGCTATTGACTTTTTTAAATTATAATTACAAATTTGTCGTATTACGATGACCATAACCACTAGCAAACGAATATGAATGTATTGTCATATTAATGTAGGATTAAATCTGACGATAAATCTGGCTCACATATCTCACTATCACTCTTTCCCATAGGGGCTAAATTAAAGATAAAGAAGGCAGGCCACTTTAATCCGGGTACAACTTCTAGTGTCCGTAAAACTTTAATAGCGTTCTTACTTGAGCAAAGTTGCGGGTTCCATCTAGTATATTAACAGAAAAAGGACGTTCTTTCCTTTCCTTCGCTTTCAAGGTTGTTTTGTTCTATGAAGTAATCAAAAGAAGACGCGTCAACCAGTCATTGTCTTTCAACCTGTTTACTTGAATGCTACCGTTCAGTAAATAATGGACTTCCACGTTCACTACTACACTTCCGAGAATACTCACAATGCACGTGTTCAATCACTTCATACGGTTCTACATAACCTGGTTGTATTTGTCTTACTAGAGAACCTTATCTTTATGGTGACTAAGATCAGTTTTGCTGTTTACGACTTAATAGTAAGCTTGTGATTCGTAATTCTATTCGATACTAAATCTAATGAGGCATTGTAGTGTGTCAGGGGCTAAGTGTTCTTTTATGTTCATCCTACAGTCCATTGTTTCGTCTCCTACATATTAATTTTGATATCTACAAAGCATGATCACATTCGTCATAATTAAACCTTGGTGTAAACAAATTAATTATGATTTCAACAATTCCTTTTATAGTATTTCAGTATGCAGTTTCTCAACTTTTATAAGTCATTCGTATTGACATTTTTTATGTATAGGTAGACGAAATTATCTGAATACAAATTTGTGGTATGTAAGAATCTGACAATAGTTCACTACCATCTAAATCGTCGCTGTCATTTGGACGTGAAGAATATGATAAAAAGTAACTGGATAACCCGATCTTTAAAGCGATGTGCTTAAAGCAGTTTCTATATTTTTCGCAGTCCAATTATAGGGAACAGTCCCTTGTTGGATAATGAGAATGTAGAATGGCGAACTCAATTACATCCAAGAGCTAGCAAGAAATCTAATGTCAAGCAGCATATGATTGACACGTTGCGTCTTAAAGTAGAAAGATACTAGAACACTAAGCAAATTTGAAGAATGCAGAACTCAAAACAAGCCTAAAGTTAAATGATTGGATTACGTGCATGATAAACCAAAAATAATAATTGTATAAAGTTGGAAATAAATCGATGAGTACGTGAAGGTCTGTTTACAGATATTTGAGCATCAAATCTTCTTCATCTTAGCGTTTTCCCGGCCTGATGCCAGGGACAATTTTCCTACTTAACTTCCTCCATTTTACCCGGTCATCAGCATCCTTTTATTATTATTTGTCATATCCGCCTTTACCACAGCTAGCCAGCGGTTTTTGGGTCTGCCGCTGTCTACCTTGGCGCTTGCACTGTGACGTTCAGACATTTATTTCCTTCGTAGTCTGGAGGCCTACCACTTATGTGGCCGTACCAACGACGACGGCTCTCCTACAACTTGTCTTATTAGAGCATCAAATAATTATGGTTAATTTTAAAGGAAGGTAGCTTTCTCCATTTACTATCACTTTTGCTTATTAATCAGCAAGGTACACCTCCTAGAGGAATTACTAAAGTTAGCTATCACCCGACGTTCCAGAGGCCTAAATATAAAGCTTTCATTTAGTCGCCTACGAATCTCATAGGATCGTGAAACTTATAGGTTTAAATGCAACTTTAACAACACTAAAATGCTAAGAAAGTAAATATCCGTATTGAGAACTCGATTTTGACGCATATCCTAATATTTTAAACAGCAGAGAATTCTGAAGGCAACATTTCATACCTAAAAATAGATATAAATATTATTACATCATCAAGCGATGATTATTATGTTTTTTTTGGTATCTAATATTATATCAATTTAATAACCTATATCAGACGTATGCTTTGCAGTCTTATTTTTTGTATTGCGTTTTAAATGTTTATCTAATAGCAACAAAGTTTTTATGAAGACAAAAAAACCGCGTTATTTTGCGTCTAGAATTGTGTTGTGAAACGTTTTTAAGTCAATAAGTAAATGTAGTATTCCTCGTATAACTCTTAAGCCCGATGTTTTTGTAATAAGTATAGTTATTCTCTCTCTAGCTGCTAAATTATTTTTTTCCCCCAAACTTATATGATTTTACTACACGAACCACTACATAACATTTAGTATGCTCATCATCACTCGGCGTAAACATACACTCTGGGTCCCGAGTGAAAATCAGCGCCGAAGGACTAACATCCAACAGCACATACGCTGACTCGGGGCCCATTTGTCACACACACACTTAACGATCAATTTGTATTGCTATTTTTCATGTTTTAAATTATATGTATGTTTTCTTTTCTCTTTTTTTACGTGGTTTAATATTTATTTATGGTATGTGTGTTGCAAATAAATGTTCTTTCTTCCATTCTTCCTTCTAAATTTATGTATATCTATACTTATTACTTATCTATACTTAATATTATAAAGCTGGGGGTTTGTTTGATTGAACGCGCTAATCTCAGGAACTACTATACCGGTCTGATTTGAAAAATTCTTTCAGTGTTAGATAGCTCATTTATTTATTATTTAATATCATCATCGCTAAGACCAATAGGAACAGTAACAATGAAGAATGTGTTAAAATTGGAGTTTATATACGTATCATTTATTTATTTTGACCTTCTACGTAAACGAATCCGCGATTAAGTTACGGTTAGCCCAAAGTAACTATATCACGAGGACGAAGTCGTGGGCATAAACGAGTATTTTTATATGAGTTATCTAGTTACCATAGTACACGCTATGTAGTTCGGAATCAAATGACGCGTATAAATTTAACTCCCGTGTTATATGAGCGTCATGAAAGTTGACACTGGCAAATTAATATTTTTCTCACGAGCAATGATCGTACGCTATTTAATGCTATATATTTTGTTTGACGTTGTTGCAAATTTGCTATCTGATTTTCAATTGTTGTTGAACTAGCAGCAATATCATTACATACAATTAAATTCTAATTACAATTGCTTTACGGGTCCATTTCATCAACAATATCGCAATATGTTACCGGTTAATACGGTGGACCGGTTTGAAATAAACTGGAGTAACTTGAAACTTATGAAATGGCTGGAAGGAACTGCAAGACTTAATTCACGAATGAGATAATGTTTTATAAATCCATTTAGAATTCTACTCTTACGTAATCAATATGATAAACCATCTTATTGTTATGGAGTCTATCGCAAATTATATGTATGTAAATGTGATTTTTTTGATAAATCCCATTGCAAATAAACTATGTAAAGAAATTTGATCAAAATTCATTACTTAATTGTAACTGTGAAATATAAATAAAATTAGGAATGATATTAAAGCTTTTAATCACGTATTATTCTAGAAGTTAGGTCTATTTACCTTTACTAACAAAAGGTCGGTTACAGAACAACTTTTGTGGAAAACGAGTTTGCGAGTAGAGAGACCTTGTTAAAGGGCATCATTTACGCCTAGTGCTTCTATTGTAATTATTTCAATGATAATTATAATACACTTAACATGTGCTAACTGAATTATTGTTCCAAATTATTCACTTACTATTACCGTTGTTCAAGTACTAATATAGTAAAAAAACTGTATATATTTTCAGTTCGGTCTATCAAAACATAGATTATTCCGCCTTTTTCCCATTCGATTCACTTTTTTATCTCTCCACTGGTCTTCTCGCTCTCCGTATGCCATATTTACATCACTTGAACTGTCATTTTTTTTGGCTTTCATAAATACTATTAAGCGATTGCTATTTGTTAATATTTTTGCTATAACTAAGTTTTCTTATCGCATGTTTAATATAACATAGTGTTTTTTTTAATGCGCAAATGGAGGACAATGTTTTTCAGGTGTGTGTATGTATATATCTTTGACACGCTCTGAAGCACAATGTGATGGATTGTAACTTATGAGTTGTTGATAAATGTCTTTATGTAGGGGCGATATGGCTATTACATTTTAGTCTGATGTTAGTGAATCAAAAGAAAAAATTGAATAAAAATTAGTTTCTCATTTATCAATATTCAACAAATAACTCGTTTCCATAGTAAAACTAAAAAGAATCGATGTTTTTGCAAACAAGTTGCAATTGTTTTAATTTACAATGTTTTATATATCTTCCAGTTTTGTTTTGAGTCTGTCATTTCTTTCCCCTCTCTAATAATACGAAAAAATTACCATTTCAAGTTATAACGCCCACTTTCTTGTCCATATACTAAACATCGAATAATAGAAGTATCCGGAGTTACTCCAACTTTAATGCAACAAATATTTTAATGAATTAAAAAAAAGTATCAAATCTGTTATTTTCCTAACAAAATACATTCAATTAGCTTCCAATTTATATTTTTATAATTTAAATATTGTACATAATGAGAATAATATTAATTTTAATCCGGAACGCTACGTGGTTCACGAATTATATTAGTTACATCATTTTACGGTACTTGCTCACTCATTGTTACGGTGCACCGTTCTCTATTTTATAATAAAAGTAGGAAATTATCTTTTTTTTACATTTCATATAAAAATGAAGGTCGAAACACTCGTTTCTAGTTAATTCAATTAAACTAATCAATAAAATATGTACACGGTTCACTGATTACAGACACGAACGATAATAAAAATAGAAAAAAGTATGCAAATATAATCGCGTAGTTTGCGAAATTTAGGTTACATTTCTGCTCGAAATACATAATATAATCTCTTAGTTTTTGTATTTGTAAATACAATAGTGTGCCTTTCTCAGTAATTAACAGAACTATTACAGGTTAGCTGAAAGATATACAAAACATTACTGTTCCACTGACACGGTTGCGCGTGCGCCTGTCTAACCTCGATCCCACCGAAGAACGAAGTCTCGCTTATGCAACGCATATCTGATGTGCAGTGTCTAACAATGGATTATTATAAGTCTTTTAATTATTACAATTTTATTTTAAATTAATTACGATTCGCAATGGAATTCTTTCCGCTTTGTAGTGTAAATCCGGAAACAACCAGCGATGGAACTGAGCGAAAACATCACATTCCAATTAAAAATGCTGTATATGATTTATAGGCCCATTTGACTTTGTTAAAGCAAAACAATAAGTACATATACAACCGGGCCGCCTGTCGGACGTTATTCCGCCCTGACAAAAGAAAAACTTAGACAAATGATATACGAAAACCTTTCTCGTCAACCACTTTGTTTACTGGTAAAAACCCCAAGAAAATTCGTTCAGTAGTTTTTAAGTTTATCACGTTGTTCGTGATAGACATACGTGACAGAAGACTTTCGTTTATACTTGGTAATGATATAATATCACTGTAACCAGTACTCTGGAACTAACATTTATACATGTTAAGTAATTTAATAGCAAGTTTAGTTTAGAAAATGCAAGTGAACGGATATAGGACTATAGGAAGACCGCAAAGTGTATGGCTGGTTTGTGTGAAATGTGTATAAGAGGTGTGAATAATTAGATGACATCTGACAGGGGAGCGTGGAAGAGTAAGGAATGTTGTGCCGACCCTACTGAGGTGGGATAAGGGTAAAACGATGGTGAGTAATGGAATGTTGAAAATAGCTCTATGTTTTCTATAAAAAAATATAAATAAATGTTGTAACATTTTGATGTATTTTATTGTAGGTATAATAATATTTTATTGTAGGTGGTAGAGCCACGCTGAAGCTATTACTGGTTTCAGCATGAATGGGTTGGCTTGCTTGGGGTAGTACCATCCTATCGCAGAAAACCGACGTGAAGTAAGAGCGCTTGCATTGTCGCGTTTCGTTCCGTCAATGAGAGCGCCGGAGGCCCATCTCCCTCTCTCCTCGCCTCGCTTCTGCTTCCCCTTCCCCTTCCCCCTTCCCCAACAACACAGACTGATAACGCACTTGCGACTCCTCTGGTGTGTCTATGGACGGTGACGATCACTTATCATGAGGTGATCCACCTGTTCGTTTGCCTCCTATGATATAAAAAAAAATGTGTGTGCCTTCGCCTAAACAACTGCGCTGTACAAATGGACGAGTTCAAAGTTTTGATAGCAACGATCTTTTTTTTTCACGAACTGACTACGCTATTGACCTAGCAAGGTCTTAACAGCTTCACCGGACTACATACTACGATAGCAACGATCATATACGTGTACCTGAACATGATAACTTGTGAACTTGATAATTGAATTTCCACTCACCAGCGGCAGTTTCTAACTGTCTATACGAAGATTAGAAAACAACAATATCAGATAAAAATAATAAAACAACAATAATAGACGAAGATTTTTTTCTTTTGACTATGAAAGCATAAACAGTCGCTGTGGCGAATACGTGACAAAATAATAATTAAGAAAAAAACAGCTAACGGGACCGGTCCACCTCGAGGTCGGAACACGGTTATGACGTTCGGAACAGTGTTCGTGCCTGTATAGACGTACAAACAGGTCCACGAGAGGCCAGATTATATAGAAATCTAGCAAGCGACCGTATGAAATTATGTATGTATGTATTTATTACAGCTAAAAACTAAAAAACAGTATAAAGTATTTATGAAAATCTACAAAAATGCAGTACAAATAATTTTAAATGAATAATGCTTTATTTAAACTAGGACCTACCAACACAATCTATAAATATTTAGTTCTGTAATAGGTTTGGATTATTAGCGTACTTAGACAAACTAATAGGTTAGCAGGAACGTTTTATTTTATTTGGAATTTAGACAATAAAGAAACAACTTAGGATATGCGAGTTTCATGTGGATGTAGTTATCGATCTTATATGTACAGCGCAGATCTGTCACTGTCACAAAATAACGCTGAGAAATTACTATTGTTTGTCAACATCAATAAAATATGTATTTAATTATAAAATTTACAAAGAGATAGTGATTAAACTTAACTTGTGAATATGATATTATAATAATAAGATTATTAGAGACAAAACGTATTTTCTAAGTATGTCTAAAAACACCAAAGTACATTAATCAATTTAGGCTCTAAGAAGGCGCCTACGAACATCAAAACTACCACCGCTTTTGAAAACAACTAAGTTATCGAGAAGAACCGTTTAGTTTAGTGGATGCACAGAGAGAGATGTCAATTCTAGATGTCAATCTACATCGCCACCTTCAAGATTATTTCGATTGGACCCACTTTTTGTCCATTAGCTAAAGAAAATAGTCTGGTCTATCCATTAGTGCCCTCAGGAAATTATGAGAGCTACTTACTCATAATTAACGAGTATACATAGTTGTTACGAATTTTCCTTTTATAATTAACTCGTTAACGGCACCGATCGCGTTAAACCACAAAATTACAGTATCGGTTGACGGTAAAGGACAACGTCGTGAGGAAACGAGAACTACTCTAATACTACCACCGGCCACAGTATGTGGGAAAACATTCAACAATGAATTTCTCGGAATTTGAAATCGCCAATGTTTTTGCCTATACCTTTGTCTAGAAAGAGGCAGTGGATCTTTAAAGGCTGGTGTGATAATGGTTGTAAAATGAAGGTTCGATCTTATTTTCTTCGTTACCACATGCGTACGACGCCGAAGTAGGGTGATAGTATGTATTTACGTTAATTATTGATAAAATTTTGATAACATCTCGTCTCTGAGTCATTTAATTCCATCGTGTCTGCATTAGAATCACAATTAATAGACAAAAAAATTTATGTGTGCGTATGACCACACGTAAGAAGTAGAAACTTCTTTATAAGAAGTACAAGGAAAATCCAACGGCACGGGATGTTTCCAGCCGGTCACTTATTCAAGTACTGACCGCGCCCGACTTTGCTTAACTTTGGTGATCGGACGAGAACCTTTTTTCAACACTCCCGAACACAGTGGGGATAACCCCCATTTTTAGTCATACAAAGAGGTTGCGGATCAGAATTTCGAAGTTCTCCCATAAGAATTGCACTTAAAAAACGAATCTCTATTTCAGCATTATCTATACTCCTGTCAAACCGTCTGAGTAATTCGTGCGGAATTTCACGTAGTAAACCGGTTCAGCCCTCTAAAATATTCCACGCCTACAGAATTTAATTAATAAAT
Organism: Antheraea mylitta; assembly: GCA_014332785.1. Lineage (NCBI taxonomy): Eukaryota > Metazoa > Arthropoda > Insecta > Lepidoptera > Saturniidae > Antheraea > Antheraea mylitta. The sequence continues at coordinate 1,414,153 of JACEII010000054.1, read as the reverse complement.
TATCTTTAACCTCACAGCCAACATCGTGACCCAACTTTCTACTAGTTGTCCGGCGCAAACCCGTAGTAATATTAAACCCAATTTTAAATAACGCATCTTTTATTTATGAATCGACTTTGGTTTCTTGCATTTGTGTGTTAATTAATTATATCTCTGCAACACAGTACGTGTTTTATCTCAGACCATTTCTTGGATAACTTTCAAATGTAATATTATTTTTCTTTTCGGTTTGTAATCGTTTTGTTTTCACTTTCGCTAGAAATGTTAATTAAATTGCATGTTTACTTTTGGTTATACAATATGTTATTTTCGATACCAAATTTCTGAATATGTTACGTTAGTTGTTATTTACTTTTTCAAATTCACCAAAAACGAAATAAATCTCACAACAAACATACAACATTCCTACGTATATCTATAATTCAGCGGTTTCCAGACTTTTTGTCTCATAGACCGCTTTCAAAATTTAACTGTTTCCACTGGATCCAATGCAGCTTTGTATTGGATTGCTTTGCTTTGCATTGCATTTCTGCCATATTTCCAAAAGTCGACAAAAAATATGAACATTAGACTAACTATGGAAATTTGCTTTGCGTACTGAATATGCAATTTGAAAGCTTATATAATTAAAAGTCGCTGAGCTTCTTAAAATATTATTACCTGTCTACATTGATAGGTGAAGTCAAGCCAACATTTTAGTTCTTCACTATCGAAAGCAGATAGATTGTCGTGGACCCTCTCTTACGAATTGTGAACTTCTATTATTTGGGACGCCAACGTGCACCCCTGTCGAGTCTTTTTTTTTTTCGAAATGACTACGCTGTTGACCCAGCAAAGTCTTAACAGCTTCACCGGACTACTAAGGCGAGCGCTTAAGGCACTCAGCCGATTTATTTTGGCAACCAGCTCAAGGGTGCACGGCACACCTCGGCTTGGCTGTTGCCTGTTGCATGCAAAACCACGACCTATCTTAGCTAACTTAGGTAACTATTCATATATGTATGAGTTGTTGAAACGTATATGTGTACCAAGCATACACGCCTCAACAACTCCTCCATATATTTATTATCGGAATATTGAGAGTTTTTTAGTTCAATAAGGGAAAAAGTAAACCTTTCCACTTTCATGTGTAAGCGTGTAGGCGTGCACGTGTGTGGGGGTGATCGTGTAGTGTGGTAGCAGTGATGTATATTTGTGTGTCACCGTTTCGTGCAAGCAACGCACTTAAGGGCCCCCTACTGAGGAATCGAACCTAGGCTTGAGCCGCTGCCGTGGGAGGCCTAATCGGGTCCCCTGTCAAGTCTCTCAAGGACACTATCACTAACGACGTGGGTGTCGGTTAGTTTACTGTATTATTTGTGTCACTTACACTAGATGGTTACACACTTTACAAACCATTTTTTTTTATCGAAGCACGACAATGACTGCACTATGCCTGATGTTAAGTATAGTGCAATCCAAAAACATCGGCAACCACCAAGAGACAGATTATCCATCGCCGGTCGCCGCTGTCAAGCCGGCCATAATGACGAAAGTCACTCGGTACTGGATATGCACATGCTGATCCCGACACGCGACGCGCAGAAGCGAGTCACTATGACGGGCTTTTTCGCCAAATACATGGTGGTTGCGACCCAGGCGGGCTGTACAACCCTACATTCCCCCTTTCGCTATTGCCTCGTTCGTTATTCAGCAGGGTGCACCACGTGCAGGTGAGGTTTTTTCTTATATGGTATGGCCTCTGCCTATGAAGGCAATTTCGCTGATTTCAAGTTATAAAATATTTTTATAATACTTTATACTTTAGTTTACATGTAAGATCTAACTGATTTATTGATGACATTTGTAATGTAGTGTACATGGAAGACCTACCTGATTTATAAGAATCTAATACACGGACGAATCAGGTGACAAAGTTCAAACACAATCATTTGTATTAAATAGTTTGCGTTACAATTATTACCGATAGCATCTATTTCTCTTGTTAAAGTCTCAACTAGATAAAATAATCAAGTTCCATATAATATCCCTTTCATTTGAATCCAATAAAAGATAAATAACCTCATAATTAAACAAACCATTTGTTAACCATTCGTTGATAACGCAACAAATTTTCTACTTTATTCTGTCCAAATAAGGTTTAGACATAACCCACCTTAACCAAGAACATATTATTTTTAACTACTAAACTTAAAGTATTTATTTTACACAAATCCAAATTTTTGTTTGTAGTAATTTCAATATCTTAACAGCCATGCTTTTCACTCGTTTTGTTTTAATGAAATAAGGTAATAGAAATGTAAACCTTAATGAATTTGTTTAGAAGTTCCGTGTACTTGAAAAGTAAACAGTAAAAGTGACCTCGTAAACGAATTAATTCAGTTCAAGTGACAAACAAAAGGCGAAAGCTATTATTTTTGTTTCCACGTAAAAAGATGCGTTTGGGAAGTCGTATAATGTTTGCGTAGAAAGCCCGACGCGTCGTGGCGGGCCGATAACTGAATACAAAACACATTTATACTCGGATCAAACACAAGTGCTCATTTATTTCTAACTGGCCTTTATTAAGTTAAGGCTTTCACATTTTACCGGGCTGCCCGATGTATTGGTATGCAGCACCAGAGGCCTGTCGGTGCGTCTTCGGTAAACGGAAGCTTATCGTTCCATTGTTTCCCGGATTCAATGAACTCTATTCGGGTCATAGGTGTGTCTGTTTTATAAGGTCTAGAACTACTCGCGTGTCGTATGCTTAAAAACTTTTTTAATGAGTTTGACAATCGTTTACGATTTTTTCTACCTTCACTGGGCTTCCTAAATAGTTAAATCATTAAACTACTTACCTCTTACTACAAGTAGCGCGACAAAATAACTATAGTGAAACCAAAGGTCACGATCGTGGGCGGAACATATAAATTGGAAACTGTTTACGCTAACTGAAAATAACCAAAAAATCAAATATCTAAACTATTAATAGTAAATCATTTGTCAAATCAGGTGGTTTTCTAGTGGATTGTAAAGGGGTTTTTACGTTCTTGGAACAAAGACCACAATATTTCAAGATTTCACGGAGTTTCTGCAGAGGCATATGATGCCGTATGGAATGAAATAAGGTTTATTAAAAAGGAGGTTCTCTCACGTATGATATACTTTACTATTCTCAAAATAGCTCCCGCTTGAACACTAAACACATGTAAACGCTTCGGGGTTATTACTTCTAGAACCCAAGTAGTGTGATTATTTGATTCAGAGGAGAAACGAGGAAGCTATCTAGTAAAAATGTGGCTATTCTTTTAAGATCGAAGTGTAAAAAGTTTGATAAACCCTTATTTTAATTATAGAAAAAAAAATTAAGCATTGTCAGTACGATTAAACGTGTTAGACCAAATTAATTAACTCACAAAATGTACTTCTATACGTTGACGTTGAATTAACAGTGACAAATTATAAGTAATGAGACTTATCTGTCACAATAATGGAATGCTACTGAATGTAAAACGATGGAATTTTCTATATTACTATAATAATTATCTTATCTCTTATCACATGTGAATAACAGTGAATCTCCTACCTACTGACATAACTGTTATGTTATGTGATAACATGTAATTGTTATCTTTATATCTTGGACATGGTTTATCTGTTTCCCATCGCTTATGTACGATTATGTATGTATGATTATGTACGCGATAATGTGAAATGAATGAGTGTACTATGGAAATACATGATATTTAATGATAATATATTTTATAATATTGATAATTATTGCATTATTTTGACAATATCATAACTACTCGGGCAATATGTTCATATATAATAAGGTTGGATGGTAGTCATTATTAAGTTATTAAACCGTCAGCGATGGCGGTCAGAACAAATATATTTATGATATTAATAGCATACGTACTACAAGTAAGTATACTGTTTTTTTAATAACATTTATTAATTTAAATGTTACAACAGCTATGAGTGAAGTTTAATGTAGTAGAGATCAGTTGATCAGAGTCAGATCTCTTGAGGTCACTTGAAAATTATCGTTAATATTTGCATGAGTTGACAATTAAGAAATACCTAATATTATTTATTTTTATCTGAATTACGTTAACACCTTGGTCGTTAACTGTGAATTAATTTTATATATTCTTTCTTGCAGTTCACCAATGCGCAGTATTACGCCGTGTCTCCATACTCGTATATGACATCAGCAGGATGTTCATGCTGTTCACCTCCTTTACCTATCCCAGCTCCTGCAGCGCCACCCATATATGTCACGTTACCTCCACCACCACCAATCTGTGTAACACCACCTCCTTTACCACCTATGATGATAGAACTGCCTATGCCCACACCTATAACATTCACACCACCACCTTCTCCACCGTTAATGGTGAACCCACCGCCTTTACCACCTTTCACGATAACACCGCCCCCTTCACCGCCTATATGCGTGAATCCTCCTCCTCTCCCCCCCATGTGCATAAATCCTCCAACACCACCAACAATGTACGTAAACCCTCCGATGCCGCCTCCACTGATGTTAGATTTGCCGCTACCACCGCCGATTGTGATCGAGTTGCCTGCACCACCACCGATCGTTATTCAGCCCCCTCCGCTAGGGTCAATTTTAGTGCAGCCACCTCCGCTGCCGCCGATGCCGGTGCAACCGCCTCCACTACCGCCGATGACGGTGCAGCCGCCGTGTCCGCCACCGCTCGTCGTTCAACCGCCACCGCCGGCACCTATTAGCGTGCAACCACCTGCGCTGCCGCCTATGTGCATCCAACCGCCGCCGCAGCCGCCGATAAGCATCCAACCACCGGCTCTTCCACCTGTCTGCGTGCAGCCGCCTCAACCGCCTCCGATGGTTATTCAACCGCCCCCCATCGAACCATTCTGCTTGCAGCCACCGCCACCAAGCCCTATCTGCTTCCAACCATCACCACCGTGTTCCGCCCCACCGCCATTGCCCCCGTGCCTATGTGGCTGTGCACCCTCATCTATTTATTTATGACAGTATGGTTAAATCGAATCTGATAATTTATTATAGTCTATAACACTTATTTATGTAAATATTCATATTTATAAAATGATAACAATATAACTTTACGTTTAAAAATTTGTAAAGTGTGTTTTATTCTATCTTGTTATGTTAAAAAACTGTATAACAAGTAGTCTGACTCAACAGAGATAATGATTGTAATCAATTGGGTTGTTTAGTAGCAAAAAGGTTTATGATCCAGTATTAACAAAACACAATTACATCTCAAAGCAGGTCACCTCTCACGATATAGAATGAAGGTTAGTCAAACGGCAGGTCTGATTGAGTCCAGATAAACTTTAGTAAACAGCCTTGTTAACTGAAGAAAGTGAATTGTATGATGACAACTTAAATTAAGAATTAGGTGACATAGCATTTACACGTAGATATGCTAAAACCCAACAAAATAATTAAAAATCTTACTCGAAAAGGCCGTTTTGAAATGGCTCATACCTTTTTTAAAGTTTCCTAATAAATGTTGGGGGGATTTAATAAGAAAAATCATATTCCAGAATGGCGGGCTCCGGGGGGCTCGCGGAATGGACGGAGGGCGCCGCCGTGTGGTTCCAACCGACGGGGGCCTCCGCCCCGCTGCCCGGAGAGCTTATTGAGGTTCACAGAGCGGCACGGGTGCTGCTCGTCAGCGCTGTTGTTAATGGCCAGGTAACTTATTGCTATAAATATTTTTAATACCGTAAAGGGTAATGTTAAGGTCAAAAAAATCGAAGTATAGGTGCAAGCAGAATATTTTTACAATAAAACTCTTTTTAAGCGCATTCAACGTGTTCGACAATGAAGGGTCACACTGGTATCGGTGACGCAATTTCGGGTTTCGGCTTCAGCCGTCACCATTAACGTTTACAATTTAAACCTTTTAAAAACACTCCCTATTAGTATGCCAAAATATTTTTTGGGTAAACATACACTAAGAATGTTCATCTAAATCTAAAAAATTGTTGCCGGTGTCTTGGAAAAAATAATAAAACACGTTTAAATCATTTTTAAAAATGTCTGTTTGTTTGAACACGCATAACTGCTAAAGTACTACGTTCACGATAAAACTTTACAAAGAAATTAATAAAGCATATCCTCGACTAACATTTAGTTTTACTTTCATTAAAATAGGTTCACTCTATCAAAAGTTATCGTAATTTTAATGACGTGCATTGTCACGCGACTTGGGTACGAGAGAAAAGTAGACTTAATCCGTGTTATTACAAAAAAGTTAAATACGTATTAAATACTTGTCTTAAAAAAGGTTTCGTACTAAATGCACGGCGCTCGCCCGAGGCAAATTCGCGTTATCCTTTTTTCGCAAGTCTAACGTAAGCGAGACAAAAAAGCAAGATGGCGAACATTCAGCGATCCCTGTGCAGTATGTGTTATAGTCCACTCAGCGTTGTGGTAACACCGAGCGTTCTAGGATACTGTTAGACCATGATTCGAATCCCAGTTTGAGGAGTTTATCTATATCTTTAGTTCGTTGAAGCTGTGAAGACCATTCAAAAAAACCATTCGAAAAAAAAAGAAGAAAAAAGTGCAGTATGTATTTATCTTTTTTGTTATAACACCGAATATATTCAGATGAATTTATCAGTCACAGTTTTTTTTTATATTGGGTTCCACGCAGACAGAGTCGCAGGCAATGCTAGTTGCTAATATATTTGATTGAAAACACACTACATAAGGTCGTATACACACAATAATGTTGTTATATCTACAATTATTTGTTAAGGTCAGAATAATTTAACTTGTGGCATACGTTTGTTTTCTTATGAATGACCGCGCGCTCGATTCTACAATTTTGTATAACCGCTCAAGGTCGGCTTGGATGATCTCGACACTTCGCAATTCTTACATCCTTATCGGATGTTGTGATGTCACCGTTCAGGTAATTTTTTCTAAAGGGCGCGGATTAGTAATAGGAATTTAACTTCTCCGTTTCTTTCTGTGACATGTATACATATATAAAATAAGAACTTAGATGTAACGTGTCTGCATTTTTTGTGGAAAAAATTGAATGAAATGAAAAATGAAAAGAATGATATGGGTCGGGGCCCACCTTCCCATTGCACAAATCCGGCGGACGGAGGAGACGGTCATTGTGTACACGGCTGTCTCCTAACAAGACGGAGCCCGGTGGCGGCGCTTTTGCTGCTGGGGCAACCGCTTGGAGGCACGATGAATTCCTTAGAGATCTCGTGCCGCCCCAACTATAGCGGAAGACGTACGTGGGGTTTTAGTCCGTGCTAATCGGAAATAACCCACCCTCACCCTCGAGAGGGTGGTGTATCCATAAAGGATTTCACCACGTTAAAAAAAAGAAAGGTCGCGTATTGCATGTATCACGCAACAACCCAAGTCGAGGTGTGCCGTGCACCCTTGAGCTAGTTGCCCACATAAAATCGGCTGAGTGCCTTAAGCGCTTGCCTTAGAAGACCGGTGAAGCTGTTAAGACCTTGCTAGGGCAATAGCGTAATCAGTTAGAAAAAAAAATAGTACGGTCCTCGCCAAATTTTTTGACCTTTTTATATATAGTTGTGCAGAATACAAATGTAGGTATATATACATATTATATTATATGCTCAACACAATTTAAGGATAAATAAATATAAATTTTAGATATCTATAATCACATGCAATAATAGATTCCTTTGTTTTTCAACATTATATAATGCTTTCAAACTTACACTACATACAAAGTAGTCAAAAAGTTTGATGAGGACTATATATGAACACAAATTCTGAGATATCAGAAAAACTCTCCATAAAAAGTTCTAACACGAGCCGCCATCTTGTTAGAACACGTTAAGTCATCACAAGACAATTTGTAATCACAGCTCACTTGATGCTGACAGTAATAATTCTCAACAACGATGATTGTTTGTCAAAGTAACAAAAAATAAGAAGTAGATACGTTGAATAATCGATGCACGATAGAAAAAAAAAGTTATGCGCATTGGACGAATTCACGCAATTCATTTAACACTGGCCTATTAAACTGTATAAATCGCCTTGACATTGGCATAATTGTTTTCAAAGAATCATATCAATGCAAACAAAAAATACTATAAAAAGTTTTACAGACGTTCGCAAAAAAATATTTACACAAATACAAATGTTAATAATGCTTTTGTGATCGTGGTAATGAATCGAGGGCTGTCCTCGGGTCAATGTTAACTATCTTCAATTCAAAGTCCGCAAAAACGAAGCTATACTCGTAAAACAAGGAGACAACCATCTTGTTTAATCGATCATGTAGAGTATTGGAAACAAAATTGATGGAATGTCACTGGAAAGTCTTGTGTCAACGTACTATTAATTTATGCCTGCCTGGTACTGTCCATGTGATTAAATGTTTTGATGTAACATCAATATTTTGCTGGCTTGGTTATATTTATTACGCTAGCTTGTAGCGTATATAAATATTATCGGTTTGGCGGTGTATGTACGCATTAATTGCGATAAATTAATTATATCTATACTAATATTATAAAAGGTAAAGTTTGTGACGTTGTAGGTTTGTGATGTTGTGACGTTGTAGGGGGTAATTTTAGGAACTACTGGTCTGACTTAAAAAATTCTTTCAATTATATACAGCTCATTTATCGAGGATGGTTATAGGCTCACGCTAAGACCAATAGGAACGGAGCACCAACAAAGAATGTTTTAAAAACGGGCATTTTTCCACTTGAGAGCTTCCGCTGCGTGTTAACGTTAACTTTTTTTTCGAACTGATTACGCTATTGACCCAGCAAAGTCTTAAAAGCTTCACCGGACTATTAAGGCGAGCGCTTGCGGCACTCGGCCGATTTTATTTGGGCAACTAGCTCAAGGGAGGACTGCACACCTCGACCTGGGCTGCTGCCCGACACGTGCAATTCGCGACCTATATGAGCTGACCTAACTATTCATACATATACGAGTTGTTGGAGCATATATGTGTACCAAGCATACATACCTCAACAACTCCTATATATATTTCGTATCGGATAATTTTCCAAACTATTTCAGTTCGATAAGGGAAAGAAACAAAACCCTTCTACATTCGTATGCGTGCACGTGCGTGGGGGTGATATGTGTACTGTTGTTGCAGTGATGTAATATTCTGTGGATAACCCGAAGTAACTATTCCACGCAAACGAAGTCATGGGCAGAGATCACCCCCTACAACGTCACAAACTCACAACAACACAAACTTTTGTTTTACTTGTAACTATCTCAAACAGGATGTTTAATTTTTACGAACAAACGAACTCACAAACATCACAATAATATCTCATTGGTAATTTAATGTTTTCAAACTATTATTTTTAATATTATTGAACATATAATAAGTATATTTTTATAATCCAAAATATTAAAATCTTAAATGTTGTGAAAATGAAAATAAACATTATACGAGTAAGTACTCTGCTATATATAATAACACTATTAATAAAAATGCTACATACCTACTATCAATTGTTCAAATAGGCAAATGTACCAAAAATAAAATAATTGGAATCAAAATCTCCTTAAATCGCCGGTAAACCTTGGCTTTGATTAGCGCCTTTATTTTTCGCCCCTAATTAGGTATTCTCACTTCCTATTAAAAAGACCGCAGTACCTAAATAAAAGGATGTTGAGAAATCAGATATCCGTGAGTTGGTCAAGTCGTGTCCCGTATTCTAAAAATGGACAGTTAATTATGAAACTACGTAGATACCGGATAAAATGTATCTAAAGAGACTTATGCTTTTATATGTGTTAAAGATTGTTAAATTTAGCTACATTATCATAATTATAAACTATGTCAATAGTACGACGATAAAGATATTGTTTTTTATTTGTTTGAATACGCCAATATCTGGAGAAAATGGGCATATTTGAAAAATTATGTATGCATTATATATATACAGTAGTAATTTAGAAATGTTATAGTCTATCTAAAATCATGCTTAATGTAGCTTGGAGGGTATACTACGTGATAACAAAAGAGCTGTACTTTGGGGCGTGTGCTTTGGTGAGGCATATAATTAGTGGCTGAGTGGGAACCTGCTGCCGGACGAGAACCAGGCAGCATTATTGCGAAAGGCTGAACTGTAAATGCTTATGTCAACGACATCATATTTAATCCTATGGTAGGCTGCCTAGCTCTTCTTAATATTTCGTAGTCCGATGAGCTGTTAAGACCTTGTTAGGTCAATAGCGTAGTCAGATCGAAAAAAAAAAACTTCTTAATATTTCACAGGAAGTATTGTTGTAGGGATGTTAAAAAATAATCGATTTTTAATTAAATCGATTTTTATTGTCGTTGTTTATTTTCATATTAATCGATTTTTTGAAAATCGATTATATAAATTACGCATTTTAATCGATTTTTATAAACATCTATGCGACAAATGAAAAAAAAAAACAAAATAAGTTCATTATTATTTACAATTGAAGAGTGAGCATAGTGAGATAATATGTTTGTAAAAATTTAAAATGTTTTCTAGCTGCAAAACACCTAAAAGCGGCTGGCGAAAGTCTTTATAACGAAAAAGAATAATACCACAGTAATATGCATGTCCTGTTCGATAGAATGAAAAACTTTGTAGTGAAACTACAAATTTAAAAAAAACATAGAATGAAAACATCCCACTGCCTTACAAGTAACATGAGTTACTATATCTTATAATGATTGTTGTGGTTCTTATGACAGCCAAATACCGCTCTCTGTAAAATTAACACTTTCAATAAAACTAAAAAGGTCTGTCATGCGAGTACAACATGTTTACTAAAAATGTCTTATGGTAAACTCGACATCGATAAGTTTATAAAACTATAAATTATTATTGAAATTATTCAATAAAACAATTCTTCAATTTTAATTTTCTCAGTCACACTATGATTAATATGAAAATTTAAAAGAGAACTTCATTGTTTTGAATTTTACAGTTAGAATTAATAATGTTGTCATTTTGTTAGGATGTTTATCATTTCATTTTTATTACGATATAATGTTTAATAGTACTGAAATTTTCTATGGTATTTAGTTTCTTTATCTTGAAAGTTTAAAGGAACTTTTATTTTGTTTTGAACTGGTTATTTTTGATACGTATAATTTTATGTGATTCTTAATCTGATAAATTGTTATTTTAAATCTTTAGGTTTATTATAGGAATATGGAAAGCATGTCTATTTTTAAATATTATAAAAATCGATTTTTGAAAAAATCGATTATTTATTTTTAATAAAATCGATTTTTAACAAATCGATTATTATTTAAAAAAAGAAAAATCGATTCCTAATTAATCGATTTTTTTCATTAAACTCACATCCCTATATTGTTGAAGGGAAAATGACATAGGTAGGGTTGCCAACCGTACTATAATATATAGTATTATACTATATTTCCGGTCGGCGTACTATATACTTTTGAAGAAATATATAGTCCGAACACATCTACAATCTTTAGTCTTTGGCTCCCACTGATCTCTGTTCTTTATACTAACTGAAGGCGCTGGCAGCACGTCAAAGTTGTTAATATCTGTCTAAAAATTGAATGCAAAGAAATATAGTTATTAAAAAATAAATAAGTAACAAATATATCTTTGTCTATTTTTAATTTTTTCCATAAAATACTATATTTTTAGAAGTGTTCTATATTTTTTTACAACTTATTCTAAAAATACTATATTTCGCTGAAAAAAATGTTGGCAACCCTAGACATAGGCACTATTACGTAATATCATAGTAATGAACTTTTTATCGATTTTAACATCAATCTAACTGCTTACTCTAATTTTCCAATATCATTGGTCGATTCTTTCATAAATCAATTCATAAATAATGTACGAAAGATATTAAATTATCAGTGTAGAATGAGAAAAACTTGGTAAAATATAAGTTAATTTCTGAAGCCTGGTAAATACGAAATATCGCAATCGATTGATCGTAAATCACTTGAATCATAAAAAAATACTCTTTTAATTTATAAAATTGTATTATTATACGTAGTGTCCATTGATAATTGCGTACATACAAATCAAGTTACTTTAGAATTGGTGTTATAACCGAACGTGACGTAAAATTGATATCATTAACAAAATCAATATTTCAATTTTCGAAATTGAAATAATTTATGAACAGAAAAATTATTAAACATTTGAGACGTGTACAATTAATAATGTTGTCCGAAAATCTTGTAGGTAGATGGGAGTCAAATTTGACCATGTGACACATATACACCTGATGAACCCCCAACCGTACCATCAGATGTTTTAAATAAAAATATACAAATCTGCAGTTAAAAAAATAATATGTTAAACCTAGAAATAGGGCTGCCCATTAAGTGTAGCTGTAGATAACTGCTACTGACTGTAGTCTATAGTAGTCTGAACTGTTAATGACAGACTGGTGGTCCACAAATGCAAATGCCCACTATTTAGGTATTACTATAGATTATTCTTGACGAAATAAAAATATTTAATGCAGATAAATACTATTTCAAGTCCAGTACAAATAAATAATATAATATATAATCCATCATTTCAATATCAGTGTAGCTTTTGACGCTAATGGGTGGTTAGACAAAAATCGAGACTTACCACCAAAAGTTTTGCATTAATATAAATATAATATCATCTACATTTTCTACAAGACTATAAATTTACACTCACCGCTGCGAGGTAATATAGATATAGGTATCAATCAAAATCAAAATCAAAATATCCTTTATTCAATTTAGGCCCTGAGAAAGCGCTTATGAAAGTCAAATCTACCACCGGTAACAACCCAGTCATCGAGAAGAACCGGCAAGAAACTCTATAAAACTCAACGCAAGAAAATTAAAGAATTAATATTATACCATGGTAGAATGCAACGTGGTTGTAATAGCTTAAATTCTCTAACCAACCGGTAGGCATAAATTGCAACACCCCGTCCAGTCTCGCCGTTATCCTACTAAACCGCATCGTAACAGTTCATACCCATCAACGGTCAACGCATGCGGTTGTTATGGCACAATCAGTTACCGTATGCGAGCGACTGTAGTGCGATGTTCCACGAATTCCTCTCCAAAGTATTTTTAAAGTGTCGAAAACATGCTTTCAGTTATTTATGACAGATTGTCATCTACAACTAAACGTGTATTTAGACTTGGCTGTGTTAAGTGAAATTAAATGCAGGGAATTTACTCTTTTTAATAAATTACCGATGTCCATTGAAGGCGAAATACGCGCATACTAAACTTAATTGTTTCTAGTGAATTTACTCTTTCTTATAAATCACCGATGTCCTTTATAGGCGAAATACACGCATATTGAACTTAACTGTTCTAGAACTATGGTAGAAATTTGGAATAACGAGTAATCTTTTCAGTTACATTGCTGTCCTAATTTTTCTCCAATAGTGTTATTAAATTTATGTTATAGTTCACAACTGAAAATTATCTATAAGCTTCACGTAAATTACTGAAAAACGTTCAAATAAATATTAAAATTACCTCAATACAAATATCAACCCACCCAAGCCAACCTCACCTGCACGTGGTGCACCCTGCTGAAAGGGGTGTAAGGGGTGTCGAGTAACATCATAGGACTTGAGACACCCAAGCCAACCTCACCTGCACGTGGTGCACCCTGCTGAAAAACGAAGGAGGCAATGGCGAAAGCGGGGTGGTAGGGTTTTACAGCCCGACTGGGTCGCAACAACCATGCATATGGCGAAAAAGCCCGTCATAGTGACTCGCATCTGCGCGTTGCGTTTCGGGATCAGCCTGTGCATATCCAGTACCGGGTGACTTTCGTCATTATGGCCGGCATGACAGCGGCGACCAGCGATGGATAATCTGTCTCTACGTGGTTGCCGATGTTTTTGGATTGTACTATGCTTAACATCAGGCATAATGCAGTCACATGTCGTGCTTCGATAAAAAAAAAAAAAAAAAACAATAGCAGATGCGTGTCCGATTTGCACTGACACCCAATACTTCCATAAAATTTTTGAACGACGACACCAGTTTGGATTCAAATAACATTCACACTAATCCTACACTTCATCGGCAAAGATCAAAAGTAACTACCGCTGAATCTATAAAAATATCAGACAATATTTCAGAATCAACAAAGAGAAAATTATACAACGTAAGGGGAAGGACGGAAATAAAAGCAGTTCCATTACTTAAAAGTTTGTGCTTGTTGTTCTGCTACACAATGTAACTATCAACTATTATTTTAATACAAATATCCCTGGGTATATTCGTAACTTTAAGTTAAAAATTTACTTTTGTAATTGGGCATGATAAACAAATGGTAGCTTTTTAAGTGTGTAGTATTGGAAAGTGCATTAATGTCTAAATTAAATGTGGTCAGACAGACGTTGTAATTACGATGTATAACACTTTTTAAAATAGTTCACTTTATAAATAAATATAAAAACTATAAAGATATTATAAGAATATGTTGATGATAAAGTAGATTGGGCAATATTAATGAAAAAAGTCCATGAAGCTCGTAACTGCATACAATTATTATCTGTCCTTTGTAGCTAAATTGATCACGATTGTGTAGTTATCTGTATTTATTTGCTAATGTATGTATTTTGTATGAAGGTTAACTAACAGTTTTGTGTTAATCAACTTACTTGATCACTCGTCCACGTCTTGTAACGGTGTTGCGGCGTAACAGACTTTATAAAGAAAATGAAGATGCTCCTTTAAGTCAAAATGACGCAATCTAATCTATTACGGTTCAACGCTGTTTCATCACCGCGATAATAAAGAAATTTGCAAAGTCAGCAGGCGTTGAATCGGAGCCAATTGGCGTGATTCCGATAGCGAATGTTCCGATGCTTCAGGTCGCGAGAGATAGCTTGATACGATTGTGAACAAGCATTATGTCATAGTTACGGACATTATAATTTTCCAGCTGGTTGCTTGTCTTTTGCCTTAATTTTGTGCCTATTCTTTGTATATTGCAGGGACTAAGTCAGCGTGATTTTAAAATTTACATTATGACGTAAATGGGCGAATTTTTCTCTGATTATATTAGTTACAAAACTCTGTATATTACCAGAGAAATTCAAAAGTAAATTCGAATGAATTAAACAATATAAATACGTAGAAACAAGGGTCCAAATTATTTAACCTCTTGGAAAACGTAGAAACATCTAAACACATGTTAGCTTAAGTTGTATTCTAATTATTTGATCAAATGTTATAATATACCTAACAGATATTTATTCCTAAATGCTTATATATAAATGAAATGAAGCAAAAAGAAAAACAAAAGACGTTCCATTGTCATTGATAGTTTTTGCTCCCACCGATCGATCAGTGTCAAAAGAAATTGTATTTTAATGTTTTTCTTCCGGTGGTATAATTAGCTAATATGCTTCTATTATTGAATTGAATTTTTTATCTTACGTTTTTATTTAACCACCAGAAATTAGTTCACGTATACCGAACGAATTATGTTAGAAATTGTCGAAACGGTTCTACGAAAAGGTGT
This sequence comes from Antheraea mylitta, assembly GCA_014332785.1. Classification (NCBI taxonomy): domain Eukaryota; kingdom Metazoa; phylum Arthropoda; class Insecta; order Lepidoptera; family Saturniidae; genus Antheraea; species Antheraea mylitta. The sequence continues at coordinate 1,398,643 of JACEII010000054.1, read as the reverse complement.
CCGTCTCCTGCTGAGTTTGTTAATGATTCTGCGTTCGATAAGATTTTGTACTTTCTATACAACTATAGATTATTATTTTCTTATTTATATTTCATAATACGTTTATTTTAAATGATTATTTATTTTAAATGACTACTTTGATACAGAGATACAGAAATAGTCTGTTTGGGTACCGAGTATACTTATTACTGAAAGTGTCTTCGCCTCCTCAGTGTCATTATTCTTGCTGTAGTATAAAACTGTTTGTTCTTTTATTTGACAATAACCTGTATGTAAAGTTCTTGGCAATCTTTTTGTCCACTCTTATTTATCCTTGTTTCAATGTTATATTTGTATGTATGTATACTTACATTTGTGTTCTGCCTAACTATATTTAGAGCGAGCAAAATGTTTAGCGAGGATCTTTTATTAACTGATTTGACAAAGATTTAACTCTTTAGGGCTGTATTATTGAAATTGTTGTGAATTGTATTTACCGATACACAATTGATATTTCCCTATTCTTTCAACCAAAATTTAATTTCATCAGGAGTACTAATTTAATCCTTTTGAATCAATTGGCTTACAAATAAGTTGAAGGTTTGCTTTGTTTGCTGTTATTAGAGAAACAGAAGTTTTCATTGTAATATAAATAAAAATACATTTTTTGCGATCATATGCAATGGCTTAATTATCATTATTATTATGAATAAAAATATGTTACAGACGCAAACGTTCGCTCTCCAAATGGGTAATGGCGAAGAAGAGGGAGACCCTGTGTGGCCGAGAGAGGAGCTTGGCCCTACCGGAGTGGATGACATGACGCGCCTTCACGATCTACATGAGGCAGCCCTACTATGGAACCTGAAACTTAGATATGAACAAGGATTAATATACACGTACGCTGGCTCCATCCTGGTGGCTGTCAATCCTTACCGGCCGGTTGATGCTCTGTATGGTCTGCAGACTGCTAGAAGGCAAGCGTATTTAAATACTCATCAAACTTGTTAAACGTTTAGAACGCGATAAAAATAAAAGTAATATCAACCAACCATATTTGATTGATCAGATGACACCAAGCCATTTAACAGACCATAACTGTTTATGTAATGATTAATTCACTCTTTCAGGTATCACGCTGCCGAAGCATTGGGCGATCTTCCTCCACATCTGTTCGCAATCACAGCAGCCGCTCGTGCCTCCTTACCGCACCCGCAAGCCATTCTTATCTCCGGTGAATCCGGTGCTGGCAAAACGGAATCAACAAAACTCGCTGTTCAATTCCTTGCTGCCGTCGCCCCGGCACCACCCGGTAGAGCCCCAGTATCCGAACAAATCTTAGAAGCCGCCCCATTGCTCGAGGCCTTCGGAAACGCGAGGACACCGAAGAATCATAACTCTAGTCGATTTGGAAAACTTTTAGAATTATATTTCAAAGACGGCGCGTTAGCAGGAGCAAGAGTTGCACACTACTTGCTAGAAAAATCTCGTATAGTTACACAGTCACCTGGGGAGAGAAATTACCATGTATTTTATGAATTACTAGCTGGGTTAGATGAAGAACAGAGACGCTCGAGAGGTCTTTTAACAGCAGAGCACTATTTTTACTTGAATCAAGGGGGAGATTCTGGCGGCGCTGGCGCCGGGGCTGACTGGTCAGCACTATGTGGGGCTATGCAAGTTCTCGGTATAGGAGATGCTGAAAGGGAAGACATAATAAGAGTATTAGCATCAGTTCTACATTTAGGAAATGTTTACTTTCATAGAAGGCAATTACGGCACGGTCAAGAAGGTGTTCAGTTGGGAGGAGGTGCCGAAGTACGATGGGCCGCACATCTGCTGAAGGTTCCCGCTGAAGATTTAGCAAGAGCATTGACTACACGAGTTACGGCTGCCCGAGCGGAGCTTATGAGGTCTCCACTACCAATCGATCAGGCTTTAGATGCTAGAGACGCGTTTGCCAAAGCTCTCTACTCATCTCTATTCAACTGGCTAGTACTTCGAATAAATTCGATAGTTCACCGCGCTGGTTTACACGACGCTCACAGGATTTCTCTACTGGACATCTTCGGGTTTGAAGACTTGGAAGAGAATTCATTTGAGCAACTATGCATAAATTATGCTAACGAGACACTACAACATTATTTCAATAAACATATATTTAAGTTGGAACAACAGGAGTATCAGAAGGAGCGTTTAGAATGGTCAAATCTTACGTGGAACGATAATTCACCAGGTAACTATTATATAACAAAAATCGTCCTTACTTTTTAAAAGGCAAAATTTAAATTTGTTATATTTACAGTCATACAGCTGCTTAGTAAAAAACCGGTGGGTATCCTACACTTGCTGGACGATGAGAGTAACTTTCCGAGAGCATCGGATGCCTCTTTCTTAGAAAAGTGTCATTATAATCATGCACTGAACGAGCTTTACTCCAGGCCAAGATTAGGGGCTAATGAATTTGGCGTAAGTATAGATATTCTGTATTCTTTTTATACCATAGGAAGTCTTATTAATATCATCAAACAAGTACCTTTTATACAATTTTTTGGGCCTGGAAACGGGTAATGTAAACGTAATATAGAAGTTCATCTAGCTTCCTCACAAAATTGGATGGTATATCAAGTTGAACCTCCGTTATTGAATAGTAATGTAATCTCTATAATATTCTTTATATTGCAGGTAAAGCATTATGCTGGCCAAGTTTGGTATAACGTTGAAGGGTTCCTCGACAAGAACCGTGATGCGCTAAGGGCTGATGTGTTAGAACTGCTGTGCAGTAGCGAAGTACCCCTCGTGGCTGAGATGTCGACGCAGTTGAGGGCACAGCATGACGCCAATAAAACATTACCGAGGGGCGCTAATGGACGATTCGTCACCATGAAGCCGAGAACTCCAACAGTCGCTGCCAGGTAACATATGTATTTGTTTTATAACATTTACGTTATTCGTAAACTCATTAGTTGACTATCGCAGTTTTACTTACGTTTTTAAAGTGAAACTTTTTATGGAAGGGTTTTTAAAATTTTATCTGAACCTTTTCGTGTGACAAAAATTGGTGGGGGTAAACATTGTGTCGGATAGAGTGGAAGTAGTATCTCGCTAGCTTTCTGATTTTGAAGAACAGTGAGACATACATTCCTCAATTTTTTTTTTTCTTTCTGGCTGTCCGTGATTACATGTTGTGCCTTCACTGAACACAAGCTATGTTATTCAAAAGTGATTGTTGAATAATTAAAATCATCGCGTTTGTTTTTTACGCATTCACGCCTTTACTATTCAACCGATCGTCATGAAACTTTACATATACATATATTATCAAGGATGATACAGAAAATGACATAGATACCTTTCATTCAGAAGAAAATATATCGTTATATATCAAATTATACATCAAGCGAAGCCGCGAGCAAAAATTAGTAAACTATAAAATGTAAAAGAAAGTTTAGAGATCCAACTGGTACTTACATAGAATAATTACCACCGTCGAATAAAAATAAAAAAAACAATCTTTTGAACTTAATGATTTCTTTAAAAACACGTCATCACTAAACCTACAGTCTTCACCAATCTTTCTGACCGCTCCGAATACAGCCCTAAGTTCAGGCTTCGGGTTATTATAGTCAAGAGATTGATACAAAAAAAGTTTAAATTTTAGTATAGGAATTTAAATTTGTCACTTATCTTTTAACTGTCTAGACTTTATACGCATAATATAATATGTATCTATACCTAAATATATTCAGAGCGGACAAAAAGTTTCACACAGACTGTAAGTGTTCAAATCTTTTCATCATAGATTTGGACTCGCATCAACTAAGCGTGATTTACTTGTATATTCTTCTTATTGAACTTTGACTCTATTTCAGGTTTTCAGACAGCCTCCATCAGCTTCTCGAGTCGATGTCCCGCTGCAACCCGTGGTTCGTTCGATGCATCAAACCGAATACGGACAAATCGCCGATGAAGTTTGACATGCCTTGCGTTTTAGCACAACTACGTTATACCGGCATGCTGGATACGATTAAAATAAGACAGATGGGATACCCAATAAGAATACCTTTCCAGAACTTTGTGGAGAGATATCGGTGAGTATATAATTTCCATTTTATTATTATTACTCACTTAGAGGCTTTTAATGAAAATCAGCCTTATAACATCCTAAACTTAATTGATATAATTACAAATAGAAGGTAAAGAAACAGAAAGCATAGTAATTTAATGCAATTTTATGCCTTCAAAATTCTTAAAAACGATAACAAAAGGAGGGTCATTTTTTTTTCGAAATTAAAACGTTGTTGTTCTGGAAAGATCTTTACAGCTGCACCGAACTATTGAGGCGAGCGCTAAATGCACTCAGCCGCTTTGGGATGTTTGGGCGACTAACTCAAGGGCGCACGGCACACCTCGGCTTGGGCTGTCGCCTGTTTTGTGCAAAAATCGCGACCTATCGGAGCTAACCTAAGCTAAGCTATCTAGATATACGCATATGAGTTATTGAAACATGCATGTGTACCAAGCATGCGTGCCTCAACAACTCCTATATGTATTTTGTGTTGGAAAAAATCCTCTAAACTATATAGGATAGGATAGGGAAAAATAAGGGTGGAACTCTTTGTCGTTTATTTCTCTGAAAAAGAAAAACAGCGTGTAAGCGTGTAGGCGTGCACGTGTGTATAGGTGATGTGTGTGATGTTGTAGGCGTCATATTTCTTCTTCTTACCCTTATTACTTCTAAGTAGGTTCTGCACAACTTGTTTTCCTTTTGCACTTTCCTCTGTCATCTCAATATTCACACCTTGTACGTCATTTTTCACACAATCCATTCGTACCTTTTTCTGTCTCCTTTTACTTCTATATCGTGTAAAGAATTTGAAAAGACCTAAGGCTTCTCAATTATGAGGTTTTAGTAGCAAACCAGTAGACGTCCCAATATGGAGATAGTCTACAGAAAACTGTAATTTTAGTAAACATTATGATTACCACATAATTTCTGTGTTGCCTTTTGTCCAATTATACTGTGGTTATATTTTTACGAGATATGTTATTAAAGATCTAATAAAAGCTAAATTGTAGTGATTACAGTAATTTCAGCGATCGTATCAGGATGATGTCCATTTGTGATTTTTAATGCGAGAATACACTGTTTTCTTGTAGGTCTAATATTCAAATGTTATTGTACATTACCAGGTATTTGCTGAAAACTTCTCCAACGCGTTCGACTCCGTATCGGGAAATATGCAACTCTATACTCGCAGAAATGCCACCGACTGGTGCAGGTGAGTACCAATATAATACGTGTAATCGGCGATTTCTATAATATGTTATTGTTGAAGGCGTTACTTTGCGCGTCTCACTACTGCAAGTAGGAAAAAAATTATAAATAGTGCCCCATATAACGCCGACGCTCACGTGACACTCAAATAGATCGCACAAACTGGAACCCCTCAGGCCCTGTATCAGTGGCCATTGAACCATTAGAAAAACTATGAGCAGGCTGAGTAGATTAAATAGATCCCAGATAACCCGCCAGCAATACGTTCCTTACGATATAAGGGTTATACCAAGCTTGTTTTATTGAACAACTATTTTTCCCTACATTAATACATTGTTAATTTGAAATTACGTTTTTTTAATTATTACCTACATAAACGGTACCACTGGCCTAACGAATAACTAAATTATATTACACGTAAGTAAAAAAAAAGAAATTTAAAATAACAATAACTACCAAGAAAATACAGTCGATGTAAAAATTCTGCTACCATCACACCAAAAACATTATACTTATATTTAATGTGTGTGTTTAGGCTAAAATGGTCAATTCAATATGCACAACGATATTATTCATCCTTCTTTAAATCCGTTAAGTGCAATATATCCTCTCCCCAACCCCCTCACCGGTGCTTAAGTCAGCCCGAACGCATAATGACTACGGAGCACATCTCTGTAATCTAATATTAATAATTAATTGCATTACAAACGTTAACAATAAATACAATTAGAGATTAGAAGTGAAAGGTGCGAATCGAGGTGCTAGTGAATGAAGAAGGGGCCTCCTTCAACCGAGACAATAGCCCAAAGGTGAGTCCTGTTATTTCCCATATCCTACCGACCGTTGTGCATTTTTAGCGGTCACCAGCAAAGCATCCCGCTTAATTATTAGAATAATATGGCTGAGTATATACACATATATATGTGAGAATAAATATGCATATGCTTTAGGAAACTGAGTTATAAATTTAAATAAACGTTGTCCTAATAAACAAAACAAAAATAGACTTTGCCAGATAGATGCATGTGTTTGTCAGTGGTATCCTGACATAAATTGGACTATTGATTTTATCTATCTATCTAATCTAATACCTTTAAACGAGTAATTCTTGTATATTGTTATATATATTCAGGATCTCCGAAATGGGGTGAGCGATTTCCGTGAATCTTAGTATATAGGTGGTTTCGGGGACGATAAATCAAATCGAGGTTTCATTCAGTGAAAACTTTTTTAACGGAGTTTTCAGGCAATGAAATAATGTAGCTAGAATAGAAAGATAAATATCGCCGACGCTGTCAAAACAAAAATAGCTCAGATGAAAATGGACTGCTTCGAAAATTTCTCTAACCCCAGTTCGAATCACAGTGACTGCAAAATATTTGTCTTTTTAAAAAATAATATTTTTGATAAAATAATGTTATTTTTGTGAGCCAAACCTAACAGTTTATGAACCGAGCTAGTCTCCGTCGTCCTGGTACGTTACATATATACCTACCTATGATCAGAATGTAAATCTAACTTGTGTGTACTTTTTTAATCTCTGTAAAAAAATGCATTAATCTAGGAATGAATAAAGTATATTCTAATCATTTTTAGAGATATCTGTCTATCTGCCTTTTTTGAAACACGAATCACCGGTAAATCACTGCGTTAAAATTATAAAGCATATCCTTGACTAACATTGAATCTTTGTTTCATTAAAATCGGTTCACTCTATCAAAAGTTATTGTCATTTTAATGAAGGCGCGAATTAGGTACGAGAGAAAAGTAGATAAGTAAATAGACTTTAACCTCATCGAAAAACCACGGTGTTTTGTAATATTACATTTAATTCCAGACGGACTTCGTCGTGGGCACAGCTAGTAGATAATAATAATAAATGCATTCGAAGCCGCGGGCACAGCTAGTTTTTTTGTAATAAAATAAATACTATATTTGCAATCAGGGAAAAAATTCATTGAACCGTTCAATCATTAGGTTTACGTGTCCAGTTACTTTTAATAGCTACTGTAATTAACATATCATCGCTTTCACGAGATAGTGGCGTATAGTTAAGTCATATTAGTGTATTATTATCTTGGTGTATCTTTATCGAAGGCTGGTCGAATAGCCCATCGCTCGCACACAGTTAACGTGGTCCGCTAGTGTGATGTCGTGTACTATTCGACATGGGGAAAATGTGGAAAGTTGCGAAAAGACGTGGTTACGTTCTAAAGGCTATGGTTTTATGTGAGTTTTTTCTAGAAATATCTAAAAATATAGTCGAAATATAATATTGTTATCGAAATTATTATTATAGTTGAATAATTTTATAATTTACGTGTTTGTCTGTTACGCTTTCATGCATTAATTATTCAACAGATTATTATGAGATTTTGCATAGACGTTGTCAGCGATACAAAAAATACATAGGACACTATCATCCAGAAAACATACTATTTCCCAAGAATACGTCAAATCTACTTAATTTCGGGCGATTAGGAACTAGTTTATTAATAAGGTCGTAATCTCAGAATTATTTAAATTTCATGTTTGGGTTTTTGACGTTGGGTTTTTTTTTTTTTAATATTATTAAAAATTTGTGAACGTAAACATGCAAACAAGTTAATCAGTTATATTTAAATTAAAGTATAAGAAAAGTTGTGAATAATTTTTTTAATTACCAAACTAACATAGGATTATCGTTCATTCAGTTTTATTTAGGCACAAGAACACAGAGTGATTTTAAAAATTATGAGTTGTACCATTTAGTATAGTCGATTTATTTACAAACTTCATATAGATCACATTTATCTTCACAATAATCTTCTGTCAGGTGTGCTTTATCATACACCATAATAAATCTTCATCTTTCCAAAACTTCTAGACTGTATGTATCAGCGTAGCCAGTGTGCAAGTTATTTTATATAGCAAGTCAGAATCCATACTCCGTGGTTTTTTTGCCAACCACGTCACTTGTCCACTATAATCAAACTATATTTAGTACAATATTACAAAATATAGACACATGATATTCCAAGATCCCGTCAAAAGCTCCTTTTGGCAGACGGCAGAAGTTCGCGCCAAAAATTCCAAACTTTCTTTTTTTACCTCTATTTTTGGCAGATTATTACTGCCATTGGCGTGTAGTTAATAACATTACAAGCGTCGTGTGATTATTTCAATATTCTAACAAGTTAGTGGCTTCCTTGTTAGAACTTTCCAGGGAATTTTTGTGGCATCTCAGAATTTATGCTCCGTGGTTTTATTTTCCATTCATTTCACTTATGCACAATAAACTAACTATATTACGTAAAACATTACCGAGTTTACAAAATATAGAGTCAGATAACACAAGATTATGATTAAAACATAAAATCCACTACATGACAGTCCTAATTTCCGCCAATAAAAAATACAATTTCAAACTTATTCAGTGGTAGTAATAATATTCGTGCAATAGGACAGGCGAATGAATTAATCCATACTGTTAATTCTGAAGTTGTCAATCTGGGTCGTTTTTATGTATTCTTTAGTCAGTTTTCTTATATGTCCAAGTTAATGTAAATATAATCATAAAACAAAATTATTCAAATACCTCCAAGCGTGGAGTTGATAAAGTCAAAGATAAGTTTAAAATTTACAGGACAAGTTAAGAGGTCAATATTTAGGTAATGTGTCGTGCGATTATTTAAATGCTCTAACAAGATGATGGCTTCCTCGTTTGAACTTTCCAGGGAATATTTGTGGCATCTCAGAATTCATGCTCCGTGGTATTATTTTCCATTCACTTCACTTACGCACAATAAACGAATCATATGACATAAAACACCACCAATTTTACAAAATATAGAGTCAAGTAACAGAAGTTAATGAATTAAAATATAAAATCCACTACATGACAGACTAAAATGTCACCAAAAACTCCCCAAACTTATTTATGTCACTAAAATAATACAGGTCATTACTACTCGTTTGTTTTTTTGTATTTACCTATTAATAATGGTGTTTTTAGTCGGAGCGGATTATCAGTTGGGTGCGGCCCGTGTGTTCATACGGGAAGCGTTGCACAGAGCGTTAGAACGTACACGCGCCGACAAGTTGCGTGCTGCAGCTACAAAACTACAAGCTCATATAAGAGGATATCTTGCACGGTATGTATCATTTTAGTGTATTAATATGTTAAGCAAATTCATTATGTGTTTTCAACGTTTAATATTGTAAGATATCTAAAAATGTATTTAATTTTTTAGTATAAATTTGGATATTTACTCATTTTTTCAGCAAAAGTAAGCATGGAATATAATGTGGAAGATAATTTAAAAAGTGAATTGTTAGTAATAGGGTTGTAGACACTTTTGATTATACTTTTATTTATTTATATTTGTAATTTATCTATATCTATAATACAAAAATATTCCATAATTTTATTTTCGTTATTATAGTTAAATATTCTCGTTACAATGTTCAAACCAGCCATGGGTGGAGTGACGCATTCTTTGAAGGATCATTGTGGGGTGATATTGTAGAGGAGGAAATTATATTTTAGTTCTCACTACGATCATTTATGTGATCCTGGCGAGAGTTATCTGGCTCACCCACACTCGTGCCTCCGACATCAGAAGTGGGATAGGAGTTCGCGTATATTAGGCTTGTTTTCATATAAATCCACTTCTGATCGCTGACTTTGATTGACTATTTTGCAATATGAATATGCCAGTGTCAGTGTTAGAACAATGTTTCGGAAGCTATGACGTCACGCGATAAGGTTGATGTTTTTGACTTGATAACAAGAATGATTAAGAGGATAATGTGAATATGTTAATAAACATACGTGTATTATGAGTTCTCCTTCTTTAATTATGGCGCCATGTGTAAGTAACAGTAATAATAATAACAGTAAATAATGTCATATAGATACAGTGTGCGTTGGCTGTGGAAACGTAGAAGAGCGATTAAAAAATGTAATTCTAAAAAATAAAATTAATTAATTTGTGTTTAGACCGAGTTATTCTGTATTTCACACATATATCTATATAGCCAAAAGTTAAGCACATTTAGATTAAGAAATAGACAATTTGATTGTCGTGAGAAATAAATCATTATTTTTATTGAGTTTGAAATTGAAAGTAATGGAATTTTGATGATATTTTTCCTTAGATGACACTTGATGTTTGTACTGTAAATATTGTTGACAGAAAGCGATACCATCAACTGCGTAAGGCGACAGTGAAAGTGCAGTCGTGGTGGCGCGGGGCGACCACTAGGCGACGTTTCGTGCGCGTGAGGTGCGGCGTGGTGCGTGCGCAGGCGTTGGTGCGCGGCCGCAGAGCGAGGAAACGTGTCGCAGCGCTCAAAGAGCAACACAGGCGACGATTAGAGGCGCAACAAGCAGCCGCTAAGTACATAAACTTTGTTGATAATAATCAGTTGTTTAAAAAATATTATAACAGTAACAAAAGGAACATTTCATATAAGGTTTATGTTCATTTAAATAAATTTATAGCAGATATATAATATTCTCAAGAATTATATATCAAGAGTAATCTTTTTTTTACTAGTACACAACTAATGATTTAATGTACTTTTTAAACTTGTTTAGAGTATTAAAGTTTAAGATCAGATTTATTGTAAATTATTAAAGTATACAAATAAATGGGTGTTTTTGAAAAAATGTAGACGCCGTGCAGCAGAAGAGAAAGCGAGGGAAAAGGCGAAGGCGGAAAGTCTGCAAGTGCTGGAGGTGCCGGCGGAACTCGCCTTCATACTGTCCAAACTGGACGAGTGGCAGCCGCCGCACACAGACAGGAAGAATTTAGTCAAGGTATAATTTATAAGTATTTGTTTTTTTATATCATAAGAGGCAAACGAACAGGCGGGTCACCTAATGTTAAGTGATCACCGCCGTCACTCATTAGCAATACCAGGGGAGTCGTAAGTGCGTTACCAGCCTGTGGTTTGGGTGAGATTTAGGGGGAAGAGGGAGGGGAAGTGAGCCTCCGGCGCTCTTACTGACCAAACGAAATCCAATAATGCCAGCACTGTTACTTCACGTCGGTTTTCTGTTGTAGTTATTTTTTTTATACATTAGACCACAATCTCACCTGATGTTAAATGATGATTTGATCCATGATAATAAACACGCTAAGATATAAAAGGACTGTCTCTCAAATGCAGCTAATGGAGAACATTAGGAGTTTGGCGTCAAATTTTCAAGTTGAGGTCAATTTTGAATAAGAGACAGTGCACTTTTCAGTGTATTATCTAAACTTGCATAGATGCTAGGTAGTGGTAAAAAAATTAAACATAGAAAATTTAAAAAAACAGCCAGATAAAGAGTCATTGCCATTAAAAAACAAAACTGCTTTCATGATAAAGAACACACGGACGTTAACTAGTTAAAAATAAAATAAATATTAATAAAAGCTTCCAAAGACTAGGTACTGGATAGATGATATTTCCCATGGTGGCTTCCTAATAATTTATACGATTAAATTCATTAAACCGAGACCAAGTTTGGGTTGAAATAAAAAAAAAAAAAATACCAGGTGTCAGGAGACGTGTATGTTGAAGAGGAACGGATCCAGCTGCCTCGAGATCTGCAACAGTTCGCCTTCTCAAAGTTCAGTTCGGTATACTTTGCCGACGGTGGCCAGCTCAGCCCTAAGAAGCATCCCATAACGAGACCATTTTTAGCGAAAGCAGCCGTCAGGTGAGTTGTTTTAAAAACCCATTATACGCTTAGATAATAAAATTGTCAGTTTCCAAAACCTTAATTATTTTTGGTAATATGTTAATCGATGTATTTAAAACATAATTGATAAGTACCTGGGCGACTGAGCCTAGCTTGGTTCTTTAAAATATATTTTTAAATTTAAATAAACTATTAGGTTTATAAAATTATCATTAAAAAATATATTAATAAAATATATCTCTTCTGCTGTCACTCGGATTCGAACTGGGGTTACACGTATTTTCGAAGCAACCGATTTTCATCTGAGCTATATTTATTTTGACAGCGCCTGCGAGATTTGCCTTTATATTCTAGCTATATATTTTCATTGCCTAAAAACTCAGTTAAAAAAGTTTTCTATGAATAAAATCTAGCTAGATCGATTTGTCATCCCCGAAACTACCTACATACTAGATGACGCCGTTTCCGAGATCCTGAATATATACTAAATAGTTTCGTTATTTATTCCAGGGATCAAGACTTTAATGATGCTGTGGCAACTTTCAAATTAATTTTGAGATGGTGTGATGAATCTGCTGCTGGTAATGAAGCCAGGCAGAAGGTGAGCTCTTATACTTTAAACAAATAATTTCTTATAAATATGTATTTCTAAATGTTAGGTATATGTGAAATCTAAATTTTTACTTAGCAATACATTCCTAAAGGTGCAGAAACTATGTCCAATATTTTCGAAACTGTAATTGACTATTTAATTATCTTGCAATATTGTTACGTCATTTAGTATACATATATTGAAAAAAATCCTGTGTTCAAATGTATGTTATTGAAAATTAGTTGAAGAGTATAAAAATTGGCCTGCTATAGCGCCATCTAGTGGCTGATTATACTAAAATGTCAGCCAACATGTTCTACTGAAAAAAATGAAATTAAGGAGTTTTTGGCGGGATTCCAGTCTGTCATGTAGTGGATTTTATATTTTATTCATAATCTTATAATCTTGTGTTACTTGACTCTATATTGTGTGAAGTTGGTGGTGTTTTATGTAATATGGTTAGTTTATTGTGCATAAGTGAAGTGAATGCAAAATAATACCACGGAGCATGAAATTCTGAGGTGCCACAAAAACTCCCTGGAGAGTTCTAACAAGAGATCCACCATCTTGTTAGAATATTGATTGACACGACGCTTGATATTGTAATGATCGTGCGACGCTTGTAATATTATTGACTACGTGACAACAGCAGTAACAATCTGAAAGATTGAATGCCAAAAATAAAGGTAAAAAAAAAATGAAATTAAATGAAAGAAAATATTTTCGAAGTTCATGGTAGACAGCTATCATGACACTAGGACTTTTATATGTTTTGGATGTGTGTAAAAATTGATCGATTAATAATTTTAGATTCATCTTGTTTTTTGTCTGGTGTCATTTCCGATTTTTTTGTTTTTAACCTAGCTATTTTATGTTTCAGGTGTTGGCTGACTACATAGCGTCTCGGGGGCTGTCGTCCCGCGGCTTGCGAGATGAGATCTTGGTGCAGCTGTGCAACCAGGCGAGTGGACAGGACGCTGCCGACCGCGTGTGGCAGCTCATGCAGCACTGCCTCGCTGCCTTCCAACCCACAGCCCCACTTTACAAGTAAGTGTTGGTTGATGACTTAGCGACACGTTAATACCTTAAATTGTTTAGATTATCTGATATTATAAGGTAGGCATCAAGAGAAAATATGAACTTGAAAAATGTATGGTACATTATATCGGGGAAATAATATAATTGTGGATGTTTTCAAATCGTCAATACGTCGTGGGTTTATGTGATGATTCTGACTATACCTTTATTTTATAAGGGCAACAAACAACTCTACTTAAACATACATTTTAGGTAATATTACAAAAAAAACATGGTTATTTGAAAACAGTCCGCCTCGCCATCCACGGAGTAAGCATAGAAATAATTTTAAAGCAGTAAATAAAACAAATAAACGAATGATAGTCAACCAATGATGTTAAACTTAAAATATTGTATACTTAACTATTTAATAATAATAATAATTCTTAGATGATAAGTCGTCTCCAATAGTACGATCACATAAGTCGCAGGCCTCTAGACTACATCAGAAATAGATATCTCAACATACTGTACAAGGCCCAAGGTCTTGCGGTATACTCAAAAATGCTGGCTGGATGTTATAAAGGAGAACCACCTCATACAAAAGGATGCCAAAGATCGGGCAAAGTGGATGAAACTAAATAGGAAAGTGGACCCTGTCACCACGCAGAAAACGCTAGGTAGAGAAAAAAAAAGAAAAACTTAAAAAAAAGAAAAATGAAATAGCATAAAAAAAGATAATAAGCAATTCAGTTATTCTTGTACGGATAGAGACCTATAGACCTTGGAGTGGGTCTTTTACAGACTGATATGTATGTTTTGTTATTCATGTAGATTGGCAGAGTGATGTGTTTTGTTATTCATGTAGATTTACTGGGTGATGTATGTTTTGTAATTCGTGTATATTGACAGGGTGGTGTATGTTTTGTTATTCGTTTTTTTTTAATGTCATAGGAGGCAAACTGGTGGATCACCGGATGTTAAGTGATCACCACCGTCCATAGAAACCAATAATAGCAGCGTAGACGCAAGTGTGTTTCCAGCCTGTATGAGTGGGAAGGGGGAGGTGGGTCTCTGGCGCTCTCACTGACCGAACGAAACACAACAATGCAAATACTGTTACTTCATGTCGGTTTTCTGTGAGAGGGTGGTACTACCCCGGACGAGCCGACCCATTCATGCTGAAACGAGTTATAGCTTCAGCGTAGCTCTACCACCTATAATCGTGTAGCTTTACTAGGTGATGTAGGTTTTGTTATTCGTGTAGATTTACTGGGTGACGTATGTTTTGTAATTCGTGTAGATTTACACGGTGATGTATGTTTTGTTATTCGTGTAGATTTACACGGTGATGTATGTTTTGTTATTCGTATCGATTTACATGGTGATGTATGTTTTGTTATTCGTGCAGATTTATATGGTGATGTATGTTTTGTTATTCGTGTAGATTTACATGGTGATGTATGTTGTTATTCGTATAGATTTAAATGGTGATGTATGTTTTGTTATTCGTGTAGATTTACATACTGATATTATGTTGGTGATATGTATGATATGATATGTATAATATGATAGTTATGTTATTCGTGTAGGTACCTGGTGCGGTTCATATGTGAGCGAGCGCCGGCAGCGCGTCGCGGTGCGCTGGTGCGGCTCGCGTGCGAGGAGGGAGCGGCGGCGGCGCGCGCCTCTGCACACGCGCGTCGCTCACCGCCCACGCTGCTGGAGTGGCGCGCCGCCAAAACCGATGCCAGACCTGCACTGCCGCTATGGCTTTACGACGGTACGATTATTTTTTTTAATTGAATCACCTAATATTTGTACGTTAAACCTTAATCAGATATGGTAACACCATCTATGCACTCAACTTTCATACAACTATATGCTTTAAATATTTGATATTCTATTTCATTTTTTTTTTAACTTAAAATTGTATTAAATGTTTATAAACATAATTAAGCTCTATACAATTTTCATCTCGTTTAATTATACCACAAATCACAACTACTGTAATTTGATTTGTAGGCACTAACCTGAGGATGACTATGTACCTGTTTTATAATTAAAGAAATATTTTTGTCCTTTTATTTAACTGTCCATTAGTATATTTAATTCGATAGCAACCAATTTCGATGTTATAAGTTTGTCAAGTGCACCTCCTTATTTTGATCCCACTCATACACCTATTTCGAATATTGTATCATATTTACTTCATCTAATTAAAATAAATTAACGTCAATTAGTTTTCGAGGTTATGGAATATTCAAGAACTTTATTTTGTGTATTCACAAAGGCCAGGTATTAAGCTTGAGTTTTTAAGTTAAAATGCTTGGACTTGTGTTTGGTGTGAAATTTACTTTTAACGTTATATGACATTAAAATCTTGCCGTAGAACATTATCGCAGCCTTAATTTCGTACTTCGGAATGCAAAGGATCTCTCCACAAATCAAAAACTTTTGTAATTATTGTATACAGCTCTCGCATAGTAAACCAAATTATATCATACTAGCTTCTGCCCGCGAATTCTGTGTGGAATAGTTGCTTTGGGCTAACGCTAAAAAATCACGATTTTGAAACATTCTTCATTGGTGCTCCGCTTCTATTGGTGCAAACGTGACGATATATCGCCTATAGCCTTCTTCGACAAATGAACTATTTAACACTGAATGAACTTTTCAAATCGAACCAATAGTTCCTGAGATTAACGCGTTCAAGCAGACAAAGACATTCTCAGCTTTGTAATATTAGTATAAAGTACTTGGGCGATTGGGTACTCTCGGATTCGAACTGGGGGGTTACAAGGATTTTCGAGGCAACCAATTTCCATCGGAACTATTTTGGTTTTGACAGCGGCTGCGAAATTTGCCTTCATATCCTAGGTATATTTTTTCATTGCCTGAAATCTCAGTTAGAAAAAGTTTTCTATGAATAAAATCAAGCTAGAGCGATTTATCGTCCCCGAAAGTACCTACATACTAAGTTTCACAGAAATTGATGACGCCATTTCCGAGATCCTGAATATATAAAAATATACAAGAATTGCCCGTTCAAAGTAAACTAAACACACACACATGCACACACACGCGCACACACACGCGCGCGCACACACACACATAAACGCGCGCGTGCGCGCGCGCACACACTCACACACACGCACGCACGCACGCACGCACGCACGCACACACACACACACACAC
>JACEII010000054.1:1368256-1381896 GCA_014332785.1 Antheraea mylitta | reverse complement strand
CACACACACACACACACACACACACACACACACACACACACACACACTATATTCATATATTTATAATATACCATGATTGTGCTGTGAAGTTATTATAAAAATAAATAAATAAATAAAGATATTCGATAGATAGTATAGATAATTATCGAAGTCGTTTTAGACATTATCTCGGATAGGCTGTGAACATTTCAGTTTTATTTATTTGTATTATATTTTTTACTTTAGATACTGTACACCACGTGTGTGTCGACTCGTGGACGTCGTGTGAGCGCGCCGCGGCCGCCGCACTCGCCGCTGCAGGCGTCGCCTCTGACGCTACGGGCTGGTCCCTCACCTTGGAACATGATGGATCACTCACCGGTTAGTGATCACAGACCAATCGTATAATCTATAATCGTCGTATAAAATATAATGAATCTTACTGTAAAACATATGCTGCTTATTTGTATTATATAGCTTCGAATATTATAACAATTATTACTGTTAGCCCATAACTTTTGGCAGTAATAAAAAAATAAACAACACCATCATCTGGGCCCAAATTTTTAGATTATCAGGCGATAACGCTAACTAATTATGTTAGGATATGTATAAAACTCTCCGGATTTTGTTCCCTATATCATTTGTGTATCGCGGTCTATATACGAAAATCGATTCTTAAATAATAAATTCCAATAATACTTGTGCTTTACATCTAGTGACTGTTTGTTTACTCAAGCTAATTTTTTTATGTAGAAAATATAAATATTCGGTAATTTTCTTTATTCGATAATGCTTTACAATCTTGTTGCATATTTTATATTTGGGTTTTATTGACCTTTAAAGTTATTTATAAAACTTACATAATTACGTACGATGTAGAAACCCGACGCTCATAGGATTTACGCACTAATTTTGTTATATCGAATGTTCGATATTTGAGAATGGACGCTTTGCTAAGCCGTGGGTGCAGGGAATAAGGCTCTAAAAACGCAACGCTTATAGGATATACGCCCTAGTTTTGTTTAAACAAAATTTCGATACTTGAAACTTATTGGTTTCCTAAGTTCGGGCACTATCCGGCCGTATTCACTGCTAAAGTAAACATTAAAACTAAAAGTTCACATGTGAAGTGAACAGGAAGAATGCGATACTCAAACTAACTTTATTTACATGTACCCACTTACATCAATGATATTATAACTAAAAAGTTGTAGATACGTCATAAGCGCTTCTACAGCGCCTCGTTAAAACTTGGCCAGCTAACAAATTTGATCTAGCCTCGTCAATCCGCTTGTATCTAATAAAAATAAAACTGTTTCTTTTTCACCACCGATATTAAGATCATGCCATCTTACTTCCCCATTTTATCTAAGACAGTGTGGCGTACAATATTACTTTACGTATGTATACGTTATCGTGCCATCTGTTTTGTTACAATATCATTGATTAACATATAAGTAATATATACCAAGTGTTAGGTTAGTCCTTACAGTATTTTAAGAGATGATAGTGCATGATCACATTACACATAGATTTTTGTTTTATTAAAACAAATACTAATAAACAATGAAGAAAACTTAAGGTAAAGTTTGTTCTAATACTTTCAAAAGTATAAACAGAAATGTAATAAATATCAGTTCAACGACCGGAGCCGAAAGCTATAATAACCTTCGATAATAAAACGCACAATAAACCCTTTTTATTTTGTTCATACTATTCCCACGTTCACTTTCACTTCACCTGACGGTCATTCAGGTCAAATATTTAGCAGTTATTTTTTAAAATTGATTAAGAACGAGAATCGAGTGCAGAGTATCCTCCATGAATTTTGCTACTGTCTAAACTTTAAGCCTGTATATAACTACCACGGCGTCGTTTCAGAATGAACTCATTGTATGTGTAAATGTATCAGAATGGGCCGGATGCGAGTACGCGTTGGATGCAGTGGGCGAGATAGAGACGTGGAGCGCGTTGCCGACCTCGCGGCCGGAGCCGCTGCGCTCCACCCCCGGCGCCGCGCCCCCCACCCCCACACGCCACGCGCCCCCCCGCACCGCCCCCGCGAGCCTCCTCCGTCGATACTGAAAAATCACTGCGACCTCAGGTACGAATATCTATACGTATATTAATCCAGCGTCATGATGTTTGTCTACAATTAACTCCGAAACTACCAATCATTCCAATTATTCCAACAGATTCCGCCACCTGAACCACCGAAATCTCGATCGCCGAGCATGCCTCGTACTATCCAAGAGTCGATCGACGAAGGCCTCTCCGAATACAACTGGAAAATGGAGCGTGACGATTCGCACACGTTAACTAAACAGAACAACGAGTATTCTAGAAAGATATCTCACGACATACTGTCGCGTGAGTCCGCTTTAAATGAACGGTATTTTGAACAGACGTCGGATAAAGTTCGAAGCCGTTCTTTGGACAACTTGCTGGGAGATGGTCCCGCGCCTCAACCTACCAAGTTGGCCGATTTAGGACTGTCTCAATCGAGGTTGAACGATCGGTATCATTCTGTGGAGAGGTTAGGCGGTGGCGCCCCTAGCGTGGCGAGCAGTAAAGGTGCCATAGAGATAGAGTACGGTACGACGTCACGCGTGATGCCTCCGAGGTATATAAAGTCCCAGTACGCGGGTAAACGAGCGCCCGCTGGCTCACAATCTAGTCGCGCTTACATCGAGAAGAGTTCCGAGTTTGGAGGTGTCAGGTAAGGAAATGTTTTTTTAATTATCAAAATTTGGTAATAAACTCAAATCCTATAATAAGGTTGTAATTTTAATGTACCAAAACGTCGAGATGAAACTATAACATTACGATAAATTATATTCTAATTGACGGGAACAGAGGACGTTGTCTCGCGTTGATAATAAGAAAATCTTGACTTTGACATTTTATCTATTCGTGAAATACGAATGGAAATCCGTTCAGTAGTTTTTAAGTTTATCACGAATAGACAGACAGACGTGGTAGAGGACTTTGTTTTATAATATGTAGAGATTCTCCTAAAACCAGCCACTCACTAACATCACTCACAATAACTAAAGAGTCATTCCCTCTAAGTGTTATCATCTTCGGCCACAACGTCATTTAACATTAAGTAGGTAGTTTCATTGGAAATTGTAAATTTTTGTACCTCAGGCAATTACTGTGCAGAAACTAGCAACAACTCGTTTGCCAATTAGCCTGTCCATTGTCGATATTTAATTTTAGAATAAATCGTTGATTTTGTGTACATTCTGTTTAGATCTTCAGCAATGTCAGACACATCAGAGGCACCGAGTCTAGCTTCACATGTACGTCGCGTCCGCGTCCCCAGTCAGGCTTCCGATGTTGACCAATTCCTAGACGATTTATTCTCACCAGTACTCGACCCCAATATCGACGAACTCTCAGATGCGAGATCCTTAGCAGCCAGTATTAAAGGCGGAAAAAATTTCGACGATTTTATTAATGGCGTTCTCGATTGTGATTTTAAAGAAAATATTAATCTTAATAATACAGAGATACAAAGACTGATCAAAGGAGGAGGAAAAGAAGATAAGGAAAAAGGAAAAACAAGCAGAAAGGAATCAAGTGCAGATTCAGTTGATGATTATATTACAAATCTCTTTGATCCTATATTCATGAATGACAGTTTAAAGCGGCTGACGGACGGAGAAAGATTATCCGGGGCTATTAAAGGTGGTGGAGCGACTCCGAGAGCTGCTACAGCGAATACATCTGCATTGAGTTTTAGCTCATTAACAATGCCACCAACGATGCCGGCAACCCCGGAGGCGCTCGCAGCAGCCTTAGGCCTACACCTTCCACCTCCTGGTACGGTAGATATTAATGCCTATCATCAGAACTTACAAAGAGCATTCCTACAAAGTGCTATGGCACAGAATCTCCAAATTCAACAGCAGTTGCTCGCACAGAATCAAGCACTACAAACCTTATTAGCCGGACAAGTCGTTGAAACTACAGAATCGGAGCCGACGTCACCTGTCCGGTCGTCAACTGTTGTACACGCCCAAGTGCATTCACCACCAAGAAATGTACCAAAAATAAGACGTGAATCTAATGAGAATTCGTCTGCTGGAGCACCCCCACCACCTCCTCCGCCTATGCCACCTCCACTGCATGCATCAGATCCCTCTGAAATTCGAGGTTTTATGGATCCTTACGGACGAGCGAAGACAGTTAGAATCGGAAAGTGGAGATGGCCTCCACCAAAAGACGCCGTTAACCAAGAGACAACGGAAGACTTTACTAAATTCAAAATGAGACAGATACATAGAAGACACACGCCTCAGGCGCAACACAACGGTATTGAACATGACCCGCCTAGAAGTCGCTCAAAATCTGAAGTGACCCCTGGAATAGAATGGGAAGAATTTGACGTGGACGGCGGAGTGCCATCTAACCGAGAACCTCCCAACCAAAGAACGGCGAGACGAAGCTTTGAAATCGGAGCACAACGGCCTTCGCCTGGTAGTGTCGGGAAATTAAAGCTCAGTTCTGAAATGAGACAAAGGCTGGAGCGCGTCACCGCTAACCATTCAGTGAGAAGTACATCCTCCAACGCGGAAACACCTCGAACTATAAATAAATTGGAAGATACAAGAAAGCTGATGTTGGAGCGTCAGTTAGGAGGTGGACCTCGGTGGGATGCACCTCCGCCGCCTTTACCGCCAGCTCCTCCAGGGCCGGCGCCGCCTCCTCCACAGTCTCCCCCCACTCCCCCCGTTGGGCCGGCACCACCTCCACCGGCACCAGATCAGTCCACATTCGCTCAACTGCGCCGCGATAGAGATACCTTCGGTGTTCACCAAAATAGGGAAGCAGACGACCGTCACGCATTCCTCGCAAACTGGAACTCACGACGGCGAGAAGACTCGGAGCCGCCGCGAGATGATTTGGCGACCAGGTTCTTAACAGCTGACAGAAGGGAACGTCGTGTTCGTGACGATTGGGGAGACGAGTCCGAAGTTCAGAGCTATAGGGACGATCGTAGAAAGAGTAGTCGAGATGAATGGGACTCTGAATCAGGCTTAGATACGACAGATCGCCGTGAGAGGGACGATTTCTCTGGCCGAGAGGCATCGGAAATATACGAAATGCACCCAACGAGAGCAGAACGAAGAAAGGAAACAAACGGAATGGTTGACACTTTCGAACGTAAGCGTTCTCCGTTCTTTGACGACTTTGAGCGTTACGATGGTAGAAAAAATTCCAGGGATATGCTCGTCACTCGAGCAAGAGAAAGTCCTAGATCAGACGTATTTCCATCTGAGAATACAGACACGCTGAAAAGAGAGCGAGCTACTTTCAAAACCCATATGGTACAAAAGGAAAGAGACAGAAAGTTGGAAGCTGAGCGGAGACAATCTGTTTCCACACATGTCACTGACAAAACTGATCATATGGAACGTGAGTATATGTTACTATTTATGGATGTATGTTTTTAAATACTGTAATGTGATAATATTTCTTTTAAAATCTGTTGTACAGGAGATGTACCTGCTCCAGCTGCATTTTTACCTTCAGACCGTTCGTTCTTGACGTACGGACGTGTACCATGGAAACTGCGCGTACGTAAGGAGGTGTTCACACCTTTGGAGACTTATCACGATCCTGCAATTTTGGATCTACTTTATGCTCAAGTAAGTGTTCAACATAACGTTCGATTTTTCAGACTGATCGTCGGTAATGAGTAACATTTCGTAAAGAATAAATAGTATTCTAGCAACTTAGGGTGATTTTAGTACTCTAACATAATGGAGACCTCTGTTAGAACTTTGTAGAGAGTTTTGGTTATATCTCAGATTTCATGTTCTACGCAATTTTATGTAATCCATTTGACTTATTACACAGAATGCCAGCAATATTAAATACTATACGATCAAGTAACCAAAGTTTATGAGCAAAAAAACTAAGTACATAACATATTATTAAGATCTCGCCAAGAATTACCAACCTTCGATGTTAATGAAAGAAAGAAGGAAAATTTTATTTATTTACAATTGTGAATACTGCAACAGTTTGATGAAAAATATAATAATAATAATAAGAAAGAGCGTACTAGATTGAAAACCTACGACACTCGATGTGATAAAATCGATATAATTTACACTATTAATAATATTGAAACTTTAAATTATGTAACATCAAATATTGATAAACATTTCAAAAAGAATAAATGAAATTGAATTCATGTATAAAAACTAAAATGAACCTATGGAAAAGAAAACAAGATAGCAAATATATAATCGAGGATCTTGAAGTACTAACTTCTGCTCGCGACCTCGTTCGCGTGGAATAGTAACCTTGGGCTAACTTTAACAAGCAGCGGAGCTCACAAAATAAAAACGATTTAAAAACATTCTTCATTGGTACTCAGTTCCTACTGGTCTTAGCGTTATAAATGAGCTTTCTAACACTGAAAGAATTCTTCACATCGGGCTACTATTTCCTAAGATAATTATGTTCATCCAAGTAAACCCTCCAGCTTCATAATGTTAGTAAGGATAAATTACTGCATTGATATTGATGTATGTATAACAGATAGTACACGACATAAAGTCGACGCAATCCACGCTGAGGATGAGCGCGAGTGAGAGGAGAGCGGGTGCGGCGTGGCTGCAGACTCAGGGCACGAGTGCGAGCGGGACGGTGCGCTCGCACGTCAAGCGGCAAGCGGTCGAGATGGCACGAACCTGGCCGTTCTACTTCGCTCGGCTGTTCTCAGCGCGTGTACCGCCCGGCGAGAACGCAGTGCTGGCGGTCTCGCACTGCGCTGTCACCATCGGCGTTAAAGGTACATCAACATTTTTTTTTCTCGAACTGATTACGTTATTGATCTAGCAAGGTCTTAACAGCTTCACCGGACTACTAAGGCGAGCGCTTAAGGCACTCAGCCGACTTTATTTGACAACTAACTCAAGGGTGCACGGCACACCTCGGATTGGGCTGTTGCCTGGTATGTGCAATTCGCGATCTATCTGAGCTGATCCAAGCTAAATTTCATATGAGTTGTTGGAACATATATGTGTACCAAGCATACATACCTCATCAACTCTTGTATATATTTCGTATCGGATAATTTTCTAAACTATTTCAGTTCGATAAGGAAAGGAAACAAACCCTTCCACTTTCGTGTGTAAGCGTGTATGCGTGCACGTGTGTGGGGGTGATATGTGTAATTTTGTTGCAGTGATGTAAGATTTTGTGTCACTGTATCGCTCAAGAGCGACTCAAGAGCTCCACACCGAGGGAACGGACCTAGACTTAGCCGCTGCCGAGGGGGACCTAATCTGGATATCAACAATTTTTAATGTTAAATGTGTAATAGTCTGCTTGAGAATACATTTTTTAAGTATTTTTTTTTTTTACACACGCTTGAATTTGACTTGGGCAGTAAACTGGTGAATGCATCAAAAGAGCGTTACGAAAAGTGTGATCGGGCGAGGTGAATGGAAGTTCAAAGGAGATATAAATTAGTAAAGATAGAAAGACAGAGTTATGTTTTGTATTCTCAGTGAAAACCCATAAATTTAAATATTTGTAGAAAATTAATATATGTATATGCCTGTATAGGTATATTATACATACATAAACGTATATATGTACACACACGTATAGATGGAACTAAAGAAATTTACTTCTGTCGTGTTGTCTAAAACACATTCGTTTTTTATGTCAATTATCCAATATTAGTAAGAATAATTATATGCCGTTATGTAAAAAGAAATCTCATTAAAATACATATGCTAATTTTTGTGAAGGATTCGATCTTACAACTTTGGCATTTTGTCCTATTGAAAGACTATTCTATTTCATAACTGCCAAGCTTTCCACGATCATTTATTTTACTTTATTCTTTTGATGAGCAAACGTGTGTGAAGGTAATAACAGGCTAAGACTAGAAAGACGCTTTAAATGCATCGGATAAAAAGAAATAGTACTCAGTGACAAAATTTCAGATTTAAATAGCTTTATCACTACGTTATAGTTACGACACATATATACTTTTAATGAGAACGCCATCTATTTCTCACATTTCGTACTACATTGTTCGTTGTACATGTTTTAAATGTTTGATATTGGTATATGAGTTTCTATTATTATATAATTTTTATTTGTCTTATATACTGATAAACCTTTTCAATAACAATCATTCTGGATATTTCATATTGCGAGATGTCCCATGACGATTCATTTTATTTTTCAAAGCTAACATTTTATAATGCTATTGTTGGTACTAGGTCCAACAGGGCTGACAATCCGTCGTACATTATCGTTGAGTGGTCTCCGAGCTACATCGCCGGCTCCGAACTCGCTGCAGCTGACGGGTGCGCGGGACCCTCCCATAACTCTGCACGTGCCGCTCGCTCATCACGCTCAAGCACTCATAGCCGAGTACGCGATACAGTACTCACAGGTATGTGTCTAATACCTTTAAACTAGCAATTTTTGTATATTTTTATATTTGTATATATTTAGGATCTCGGAAACGGGGTCATCTATTTTCGTGAAACTTAGTATGTAAGTATTTTTTAAAGAATCGAGCTAAGCTAAGTCGCCCAGGTACTTATTCATTGTATTTACTAACAAAGCAGCCTATGTAACCCCCTGCAATTTCAGCTATATACAAGAAAAATTTAGTCAAAGGTTCTATTATTAGGGAGCTCAATAAAACGCAAGTCGTATGAGACGTATGTAATCGGAGAGACTTAAGGATGACAGTTTAAAAACAACTTATACGAAATATGACATTACATAAAACTACCTACATATTTTACAGCGACTACCCGGAATAAATAGACAGACCGACAAAAATTAAAAAAGAAATGCATTTTTGTTATCAATAGCGTGTATACTTTTATATACAATCTGTAAAAAGTTGTTACTTTGATATTATATACAGACATTTCACTTTTATTATATGTATAGACTAGCGGACCCGGCGCAAGGTGTACTACCAGGATAATAAAAGAAATCCAAAAATTCAACCACAACGCCACCTATTGGGTCCAATTGTGAAATTAAACCATTCTTAAATCCATCTGAACATACCTCGTAAATAGGTTCATACGTCAGGCCGTGAACGCTCCTGCACGGGATATTGTGGATTACAACCTAAAAATGGCTATAAAGGATGGAAATGCAAGCGCTATTAAAACAATAACGTCATTAAACCAAAAATAGTTAATAATAATAGAACAGTTAATATTTAAGAAATTACTAATAATAAAAAAAATATGCTCACGGATACGATTTTTACGTATACAAAATACTACATGTAAGCAAAAATAAGGTGCAGACCAAGAGTCTTCAGAATAAATAAAAAAACACACATAAAAAAATCATCAGTCTGTTTCACAGTCTAAGAGGAGTTCAGTCACATACACACGGACAGAAGAATTATATATATAGTCAAAGATTGTTAAAATATGGAGGATGAAAAAGAAGTATGTTTAGAGGCATCAACCTCATTGTTAGTTATTATGAAAAAGTAGGCGGTTGATGTCTCAAATAAAGAAAATAATTAATATTGCCAATTAGATCGTGAACGTAAAAAAATGTGGAAAAAGCGCAATACAGTTTTATTTCTTGTTGAAACGTATTTTTATTAGATTTTTACCATTTCACCTTGCGAAATTAAACTAAGATTATATTAACTGGTGATTTTCTATAACGAAAAAGAGTAGTCTTGTAATGCACTTATCAGAACGTAGTTGCATTTAAATATAAGAGTAAAGAAATGTTTCATATCACCAAAAAGAATATTACTTCTTAAATTAGTATCTTGATCTAATATGTGCTTGTAAATATTAAGTCGAAAAATGTATTCAAAACTGCTATTATTTTAAGATCTAGTATCATTAAAATAATAATATCGATATATAAACACATCGTTAAGATTTAACAAATACGCTTGTTGCATATTCATAATATTTGTAAAAAGTGTTATTCAACATCACTACCTATTTTAAAACACATCCTCTGCCACGTCTGTCTGTCTGTTCGTGATAAACTTAAACACTACTGAACGGATTTTCATGCGGTTTCACCAGTAGATAGAGTGATACACGAGGAAGGTTTAGGTATATAATTTATCAAAGTATTTTTTATTACCAGGGCGGAACAATGTTTACCGAGCCCGCTGGTTATATATAAATATGATTTAGAATTTGTACAGAGTAAATTTTTTTTGTAAAACTGCTTTAAGAAGATTTACACGGTTATTACATTTACCTCGAGTTTTTTTTTCGAACTGATTATGCTATTGGCCTTGCAAGGCCTTTACAGCTTCACCGGACTACAAATTTACTTCGAGCTTACTTCGCTCGTTCTGGATAATTTTATTTACATCAATACAAGTAGTCGCGTGTCATTCATCCGTTAGAAACGAAACTTTATACAATTATGTGAAGTACTATCACCGTTCAATAGATGGCGTACGAACAGTTTCAATAGATAAATTTATTTCATAAAGTTTTCAGTATTTTGAAAGACGTTATTGAGAATGAGTACAAGAAAGGATCCAGATTACTTATCTTTGTGCGTTTATGTACATACCAATCATCAATCATTCCAGTTGA
This sequence comes from Antheraea mylitta, assembly GCA_014332785.1. Taxonomy (NCBI): domain Eukaryota; kingdom Metazoa; phylum Arthropoda; class Insecta; order Lepidoptera; family Saturniidae; genus Antheraea; species Antheraea mylitta. Next base: position 1,371,316 of record JACEII010000054.1, on the reverse strand, counting down.
AATATATGAAATATAGGCATTGTACACGTATTTTTACATATACTATGTAGCCAGTAATAGATAGTAATTATATATTAAAATATTTGATTTTACATATTTATGTTCTCATATCCCTAGTTGTACTCCTTAGTTGTACTTCTTTCAGGTCAGTATTAATTATATTTTTTACATTTTGTTTTTACGTTACGTTTTGAACCGAGTGATATGTTCAAAAGACGAAATTAAATACTATGAATAAAAATTTGAATAAATAACGTATCAAATTACATAGCATATTTTACATGTATTTAAAAGGCATTGCTTATGTAGTGTTTTAAAGTAAAAAAAATATAACTAACTTCATGGTCTACTACATCAACGCACACAACTTTATTTCAATCTAAAACTAACTTGACGGTGTGGTTAAACGATGTGCGCAAATTTCATTTGAAACCAAAAACTTACTTTCTACGTATCTTCATAACGAGCTATAAAAAACATTTCAAATCAATTAAATTAATAAAATATAAGGAAGCGGAAGAAACATACAAGAATATAATAAAAATATTCCATCCTTTCACGTTGCTTAAATCTGGACGTTATATGTGTACCATTTGGTGAACGGTTTATGCTAATACATTTGATTATATACATGACGCTCATATGTATATATCAATAATGAGATATCTAAAAGTTTATTGTTTACTATCGTTATTCGTCTGTATTTTTTATTATATAAACAATACATTTTATGCACCGAGGAAAAGATTTGTAAAGAAAAATATTTGCTTACAAAATTTCTTTGTAAACAATATATATATATATATATATATCCATTTTGTTCTCAACTCTTGCGCTTGGCACCACACCGCTGCTTATCTTCACACATCGCTAAAGGCCTACCTAATACCAGTGAATGATTTACCAATAAGCTGAGTAGGATGGAGCCCAGGGTGGCAGATTTTGGGGCGCAACTTTGAGGCTATATTTTTTATGTATTTCAGAAATTAAAAAGTTTAACATTTATAATTCTAGAAATTAACTCATCAACACCATAGTTTACAATCATAGCAATTACTGCAAAAGGGCGGTGTAATTAGATAACAATTAATTACATAGAATACAAACAATAAACGTTGCCATTTCATTGACAGAAAAAAAAAAAACGATAATGAACTGGGATATCAATGGTGAGGTCATTATGAGTGGCAAAGTCTGAATAGCCTACAGGCGGCAGACTTGTAAATCCGCCATTGCCTAATACATATAAGATTGTAGTTTCTTAAAACTTTAAAAATCTTTATATTAAATTAAAATATCGTGATAATGTTTTGTATGGATAAAGACTTAGTAAAACTATTTTTTTTATCAATAACTCGCCCATAGTCTTTGTGTGTCGCAAGCACAAGGCCAGACTTTGTAATTTTATTTAATAGACTGACAGAAGCCATATTGGTTCGTTTACTTACTAAAATTTGTACTACAAACAGTATTAGACAACCACATATATTTTCTTAAGTCTATGTGTCTGAAAACGTTATTAAAGGATTTTGACATTTAATGTCTATACAATGTGGAATAACACAAAAGTGAAAATTACATTCTACATTAAATTCTGTGGAGAACATAAAACCAATGTTTATTATTTTCGCAACATGTGGAGTTAACTATCTTATATTGAATGTAGTTTTAATGTTAGATTTATCAAACTGAAAAGAATAAAAGAGAAATATTATTTGTAATATGTTATGTAAGTAAACAATGCAGTTTTTATGCCTAAAGTTTGGTATACTAACTAGCATTTTAGTTTATATTTTTACTGAATTAATTTGTTAAGTACAGATTATTATTTGGAAAAGCTAACGAACTAATCACTTCGCAGATTCCAATCGTCAGGAGAGTTATAACGTTTTAGTTTTGAAATTGATGTTGACTTTTTTTATTATTGCCTCCAAATAAAAATGATTATTTTGCCGGCCTTAGCGATCTTCACAGCGGCAATTTTAAATATCTGTATTGTCGGTGTACTTGCTGCAGTAAATTCATTTTTTTTTCTTTATTACCAACCTTTATTCCACCTTGAACCTGTATTTATAGACGCATTATCTAAATACGTTGCCACTGACCCATCATGAATTTAAAATATGCAGCTTAGTACATTATGCCACATCATTTTTCAACGCACTTTCTTCGAGCCCATTCGATTATTTAAATAATTTCGGCATTTAAATACCGCATTATCATCTTATTTTCTTACTCGTAGGTTTGAGATGAGTCAAGTAAAAACGCATAACACGTTTCCGCTTCCGAAATTACTCAATGAGTTTCACAAATGCGTTACGCAATGACGTGTAGAATAAACGACCGGTTCGAGATAATGTCTTGGGGTTTACTGTTTATTTGTACTTTACAAAACTTTTTACTATAGAGAATTTTTATTGATATTGTCGTAGTTTTGCGTTATGTTTTTACTTAAGATACTGTTCAATTAGTGGTTATGTTTCATTGTTGAAGTGTAAACTTCTTTAAGCGCGTTACGCGGTATTTTTGGCCGGAGATAAATTTGTTTTTTTTTTTTCGAAAGGAAAACGCTGTTGGCCTGGTAAGGTCTTTACAGCTTCACCGAACTACGAATATGACATGCTACGTCAGCATGAACGGCAGTATTGCTCTCACGCGACTTGTGTCAGCTCATCGTACATTTGATTGATTAAAAGACTTTATAAAAAAAATGTATATAATTATTGCTCCAAGTGCCAATAGACGTGAGAATCATACTAATGTTAATAATTTCAATAAACAAATTCTGAAGTTTAAATATTGTCATTCACACTATAATTTATTAAAATTCAAAAGAGAACACATTTATATCATTGTTTTGAGTTTTTACTTTTATCGGTAGTCTTTATGAGTGCCCCGCCTTTTTTTATATGTAGACCTAGTCTTGCCATAAATACTGAAGCAAACCTACCTACTTTGTGTAATGCAGTCACAGCGATTCGGTTCTCTTTATCACCCCACTCTATTTTGATATTGTAAAATATATATATATATATATATATATATATATATATATATATA
>JACEII010000054.1:1217284-1358299 GCA_014332785.1 Antheraea mylitta | reverse complement strand
TCACACGATAACTTCATGATAATATAAAAAAGCATATTGTTTATTAGGTTATGCAGTTTAATTTCCTAGAAATGTATCTTCAACGTGTCGACTTTGTATATTTACTTGGAAAAATAAATAATAACATTGATTATCCGACACCCTTTTCACACAACTCATCGGATTCCTTAGTCATTCTAGGTGTCGTTTAGCGACCGCATTGTTCCTTGACAATACGCCGACTTACGATAACTTAAACCTAACATCTAAATTTTCCTTTCACTACACAATTATTACATATTAATAAACTTTTTATTTCGAAATATCTACGCTATTGACCCAGCATGGTCTTAACAGCTTCACCGGACTACATTACATATTAATAAACCTGTAATTCTATCTGTACTGGTATGGTATGTCATAAATATTCATTATAAAGGCCTTTGATTACGAATATGACGTATTTTTATATGTATGACTCTTGGCATCTGTACTTCGTAACCCATTGACCGATGTTTATGAAAATTTTTGCTTGGAAATTACATTTCATTTAGTAATTAGTAAGCTACGGGAATTGTCAATACCATTCTTGTAAAAAAGTCAAAAAATATTTTCTATAAAATCCTGTTTATAAGGAGAATATTTAAACGAATTAATATAAACAATATATATAATAAATTTAAACAATTATCAATGATAGTTGACGAACATATTTAAAAAAAATATCTCATAATAAATACGTTTAAAATCGCAAGCACATTTAGATTACGAATAAAATTACAGAATATGTAACTAATTTTTATTTTTATCCTATACAATTAGCTATACAACTTATGTTATTAGCTAAAGAAACAGAATGTCGAATTTACCCACACTTATGGAGGTTTCAAAATATACGTAATCAGAGTTTAACGCTGTGTCACTCTGTTCATTTCGTAATCATTTGGTTGCAAGTCATAAATTTAATCTTGAGTTGATTCCTTTTTTTGTATACGATTTGGTAAATTATTATTATATGTAATTATTATTATCTTTTATTGCTGTTTTATGCTATTCTTTAAATGCGTGTAGTTAGATCAGGTCATTTTACTACAGTTACTAATGTAGCAAATTATACTAGACATATTTATTCAGCTGTTCATTATACATTATCTGTTCTTATTATTGATAATGAAAATAGTCGGTCAGTGTTATTATAACGTGCAAAGTAGCAAGTATAGTCAACAAACAGTAGGTGTAAAGGAGAGATTTTCTCTTTGTTTACACTGAATACTTTCGATGCGAAATCGAAATATTTATTTCATTATCACGTTGTTATAACATACTGCAAGACAGCACGAAACAGCAGATTACTGCATAGCAAAATAACGAATATAACTTATAACAAATAACGATATATAGCCGCTGTTATAGTGTTTGGAAAATTATAATTAAAAAAAAGTTAACCCATAATGCAGGTAACAAACATATCATGACAAAGTCAAACAATTTTGCAACCGATATAATTTTAAAATAAATAAATAGAATATATGTTTTTATGGCGTCTTCTTCATAAAATCACACATCAATTATTAATTTCATTAACATATCTCAAATTTTTTAAATCATTGTAATTTTTTCATTTTATAATCGTGTCGTCCACTTTGAACCGTTTTAAAAAATAACTTATCTCAAAGTCAGATTTAATTTTTCAACACATTTTAAATGTCAGACGACCAATTAAATATGCTTCAGTCGTTCGGCTATTAACAATTATATATTTCTAATCTGTTAATAAATATTAAAATGATTTAAGAAAAACTAATAGAATATATTGTAAATGTTTTTTTAACAATAGCGAAGAAAGAAACTGAGCAATTAAAATTAAATATATAAAATAAATCATGATTATTACGGCCTTTAATAATATCAAATATGACAAGAAGTTAAAGAGTCCCACTAAGAAATAAATGATATACACAATAAATTTTCAAGTATATTTGATTATGTTTCTATAGTTAATACTAAAAAAACAAAACCATGCACTGATATTAAGATATAATGCCATATACCAAAAATAGTCTGTTAATAAATTTTTGAAATTTCCTTCTTATTGTTTTAAATGTACCATTCTTATTTTCAAATTTTTTTAAAAATGAAAATTCCATTAGCCGCTGTGGGCGGTTTTTGGTAAATGGAAAACTTACGGAATCACATCACTTGTGACCTGGACATGCTCGTGACATATAGTATAGCGGCCTATATTTTTTTATATTTATGAACACTAAAGATGTTTAAATAAAAAAAAAAAATTGAGAACTGGGAAATTGTAATTTTTCATAACTAACCTCTAACCTAACGTAATCAGCCTCTGGCCACACTTAAAAGCTTCAATCATTATGCGATAACATTAGATAACATTTTTCTTCTTACACAGATGACCTATCGAGACCTTTATATTATTACGTATCCCATCAACTTGTATATACATTTTATTTTGTCCTGTCTGTCTGTAAATGCACTTTCATTTTTGTATCGAAATATATATAATTATGAGTTTGAGACATATATATATATATATTTCATCAATAGAAAACAACTGGATAGATTTAATTTTTTTTGTCTTATTATATGTGTGGTTTTTATCTAAAAAAATATCACGATATATATATTCATTAATAGCTGCGCCCGCTACTCAGTCTGCGTGGAATTTAATGTAAAAAACAGTTACTAACAAATCATCTGAATGTGTTAAGTCCATTTACTTATTATCTACTTTTCACTCGAACTTCAGTCGCGTCATCATTAAAATTAAAATAACTTTAGATAGAGTGGACTGATTTTAATGAAACAAAGACTAAATGTTACTCAAATATATGCCTTATACTTTTCTACTTAAGGTTTTATCGTGAAAGGAGTACTTTACCAGTGATTCGCGTTTAAAAAATATTGGAGTGTATTCTGTTACTTAGTCCAAGACGCCTGCAACACTTTTTTCACCAAAATCTAAAAAATACAAACACTTTAGATCAATACTCCTATTACATGTAAAGATGATATAGATAGGGCTATTAAAGTTTTAAGGAACAATGATTTTTATAAATACTACGCGTACAGCGATATGTATTTGCTTACCGCGGAGAAGTGGAGAAAACGGTATGGTGCGCAAGCGTAGGACATTTTTTTTTTTTCGAAATGTCTACGCTATTGACCCAGCAAGGTCTTAACAGCTTCACCGGACTACTAAGGCGAGCGCTTAAGGCACTCAGCCGATTTCATTATGGCAACCAGCTCAAGGGTGCACGGCACACCTCGGCTTGGCTGTTGCCTGTTGCATGCAAAATCGCGACCTATCTCGGCTAACCTAGCTAACTATTCATATGTGTATGAGTTGTTGAAACGTATACGTGTACCAAGCATACACGCCTCAACAACTCCTCCACATATTTATTATCGGAAAATTGAGAGCCTTTCAGTTCGATAAGGGAAAAAAAAGGAAACCCTTCCACTTTCATGTGTAAGCGTGTAGGCGTGCACGTGTGTGGGGGTGATCGTGAAGTGTTGTAGCAGTGATGTACATTAGCGTGTCACCGTATCGCGCAAGCAACGCACTCAAGGGCTCCCTACCGAGGGATCGAACCTAGGCTTGAGCCGCTGCCGTGGGAGGCCTAATCGGGTATTGGGACAACATAGACGATGTCATAGATATCTAGTATGTAACAGTAAGAATTCTGAGAAAACTAAACAGGTTTTCTTAGTCACGTGCAAAAAATAATTATGTAATAAAGGGACTTGGAGATAAAAATGTCAATGTTACATTTGATTACGCAATTTTCTTGCGAAAGTTTAAGTATTCATTGAAATTGAAACACGATTTTTTACAAGAAATCCATTGTATAAGTAATTACATATTCATGTCATTACGTACATTCATTGGGTGTATTTTGTTACTAGTTTTTCGTTACGACTTCATCTGTGTTGAATTTCAACATGGAAATATAGGTTAAGTTCGTTTATATGATCCAGGCTTTGTCTATGCCAAAAGTCATAGCTCGGATAGTATAATATAATAATTATCTAATAAAATACAATTATTATGAGTGCAAAGAAAAGTGTGTCTAATATTTATTCGCAGTTGCATCCTGAATACCTTTTCATAATGAATCTGTTAACTCACGCAATAGTTATCTCAACGTAAGGCGTGAACATGACCCTTCGCCTGTCAAGGAAAACGACCTATCACCTACCCACTAATCCTTATTCAATACTATATAATATAACAGTGTTGTTTATCGCCTACAGTTCCTAACGAGAAATTCTATTGATTGTTTGAAAATGCGATTTGTATAGAGGCATTCGTATCCGGTCGTGTCACATATTTTTTTCTTTTAAATACGGTATACTTAATAATAGCATATACCCGCGGTTTCTTTTGCATTGTTTATTATATTAACAATAGATTGACAAAGAAAGAGTGATAATCGTAATTTTAGCCTTTCCATGCATATGCATAATCTTGGTTTATTAAACTTTAATAACTTTATATTAAACTAGCCTCTGCCCGCGACTTCATTCGCGTGGAATAGTTACTTTGGGCTAATGCTAGCGGAAGGAAAAAAACGATTTTTGAAACATTCTTCGTTGGTGCTCCGCTCCTATTGGTCTTAGCATTATGATATATAGCCTATAACCTTTCTCGATAAATGAGCTATATATCTTTGAAAGATTTTTTTCAAATCGGACCAGTAGTTCCTGAGATTACCCCCTATAACGTTGAAAACTCACAAACTTTACCTCTTTATAATATTAGGATAGATAAAGATATATTCTTTTCTACGTAAGGACCAAGTGTATAAGAATTGTAGTAAAGAAATTTAGTCGAATACATCCAACAGTTTTTGCGTTTTGCGTTCAACCTTTGCTATTTTACTTATATAAGAAGGTATATTTAATAATGTACTATAAAACAGTCTGATTTATTTATAGAATATTTGACTAACTTTAAATACTTAATGTATTTATTATTAGTGATAAATGTAAAAGCGATAATCTGATAGCATGCAACCTATAGGTGTATTCCTACAGCTGCATTTAAGAATCAGCCCAGTTTTTATCCTATTTTAAACCAAGTTTTCCGGTAAAACCTAACACCTAAGAAACACTAGAAATCATACATCAACAGTTACGAGTGTAGGTAACTTTTAAATTCGATTTATATTAACCAATATGTATTATATTGAGTTAGTCTTTTGATTACAAAATTATAAGACTTAATATTCGTGTTCACTGACGTAGCTTCTTATGCAATTGAAAGAACAAAGGTTGCAGTTGAATACTTAATGTCATCAAGTTCTTTGAAGATTCTGAAACGAGTAAGTGTATATGGAAGACTCTAGAAGTTAATAACGTCTGCATTATATGACAGTCAATAGAGTCATTAGAGTGCACTTTCACTTTGAAAGGTAAAATGTAAACAACGCGAATTCGGATAATATTGTGATTTGTATTTATTATGTAATTATATCATGGTTTACAAATATGTTGTAAAAGCGATGTTCGCGGTTTTGCACGCGTATGTTATTTTTTTTTATTATTGCTATTATTATCCTAACTATTAAAATATTATTTATGCGATAAGAAGTTTGTATGTTTGTGGCGCCTTATCTGCTCAACCGATCATTGTGAAATTTTGCGTACAAGTTGTGATAATTACAGAAAAGAACATAGGGTACTGATAGGATACTTTAGTCCTAAATAAATGTACTGTTCTGAAGGCCCAATTCAAATCTTATATTAAGGCGAGCAAAACCGTGGACAAAAGCTATTTTGTTATAATAAATAGTTTAGTTATCTGTATTCAATTATGTAGTAGACATACATACAATTTTACATGGCAATAGGTTGAACGATAAAAAAATTACATCGCTACCTATCGGCAAGTTCTAGCAAAATGAATAAGGCACAAATTTTCTTTGTTTAAGTTATTTGTACATAATAATTTTTATGTAAAACTGGTGACCGCTAAATGTATAAGACGATGGTATAGCGTTTTGTTTTGCGTTGCGTTTTATGTTTGCGGTATTCAGTATGAACGCTAACAATTAACGTCTTATTGTATTTGTAACATATACATGTAAATTATTTATCTACAGTCCTTCTCAAAATCACTTCTCTTCTGTACTTCTACTTCATACGAACTTTAACTATGCAAATTTTCACAAATTTCCACTCGCGCTAAATGTTTTTTTTTTTTCGAACTGACTAATGCCAATGGCCTGGTGGGCCCTCACTCACGCGTGGTTATGACGCTAAGCCAATGGCAACAAGCTCAAGGGTACCGCAGTCGCCGAAACTCGGCTTGGGCTGTTGACTTGGCAGCAGCAACGCGAATCCTACTAACCTATCCTAGCTAAATTAACCATACATATAAGAATTTGTGTGACATACATGTGTAGCAGTATGTTTCTTGCAAAAGGCTACAAAGATTTTTTATACATAGCAATTTCTTAAGGATTGATTTAGATATTTCAGTGCGAATTTTGCATAAGATGCATAATGTAGTAGAAACTATTCGTAATTCACCTTTTTAAATACATGATAAAAGTGAAAATGCAATCGCAAGGAAAAGTCCCGTATGGGCGTGTCAAGGTGTCGAGGGAAAGTAATCGATACGCATACAGTAATGTGAAAACTGCACGATGGTCCTATGTGTAATTTAAACGTTAGTAGAAAATATCAAAGAGAGCCGACTGGAAGTGATTATTGTTCTGACAAACGTACAACACTTGAAGTATGGATGACGAGTTTGTATAATGTTTTTAAATTACGACCACAATACACGCTGTCGATAATCCGTGAAGGTGTATTTCATGATCTTTATATGTATTTCTAGAAATAGATAGAAAAAAATTCCTATTAATACCGTGTTTGTGTGGATTTTGAACTGTTATGTTTTAGCATTAGTTATCTGATGCTAGAGAGAGCGAAGTCAAATTGAAATTGATAAGTACATGAAATTTGCTGTTTAAATTTGTGTCGACTGCTTTTGAATTCTTAAAATTTGGCGGGTAATAAATTTGAGAACCATGTAGAATTGATTTTACTGTGTGTACTGTGACACATATGATATGATTGATGGCTATGTTGGGAAATTATTTATCTCAGTAATATTATGGGGTTAATATAACCAACTAGTTGGTCTGCATGATTTTTTTATTCGAAAACTATGACCTTTTCTTATTATTCTTTTCTAATATTTTTTTTTCGCACTGACTACGCTATGCAAGGTCTTAGCTTCACCGGTCTACAAGGCAAGTGCATTCAGTCGATTTTATTTAGGCAACTAGCTCGAGGGTGCACGGCAATTCGCGACCTATCTGAGCTAACCTAAGCTACATATTCATACTTATATGAGTTATTAAAACATATATGTGTCCTAAACTTACATACCTCAACAACTCTTATATATATTTTGTGAAGTCTTAAGTAATAAACCACTCAAATTACTGTTTACTCTATGCAATGGAAAGGACAAAGGTTCTATGCGGTATATATTCCCATGGCTTCACTTATCGTTAAAATCCACGTACCCAGTCATGGTGTCGTCCATTCGGAAACGGAAGCACGCACCGATTGACACGGCGATTGTCACGATGACCTCCAGTTGCTGGACATGACAAATGCGGCTACCATTCAATTTGGATCACCTTTACGCTTATTATCCTTTATAACATGGACAAAACAAAGCCTTTATTTTCACTAGTGGCTACTTTATTGAATTCAAATACAAAATTCTCATGTTGTCCGTAGTTTACCATAGTTTTATTTGATGGAAACGTAAATGATTATAATACATAAATTGTGCTGTATTTAATTAATTTCAGTAATATACTTGTATTTTTTTTAAATACATATTTTTGATCTAAATGTACGTAATCTTGATCCCTCATTCATGTAATCCTAGTGATCACGAATGTAATGAATTAATTTGAATTGAAAAAATGAATTATCTGAAATAGAAAAGATTAAACTATACTCAATAACAATTTTATAAATCATATAAGTTTCATTACCAAAGAGTTTTAATTTGAAAAGGATATATTACAATTCGATGTACATGTTTGTAAAAGAACGAACAAGGGCATTTTCTGCGAACGATCCCAAACATCTGTTTAAATGAAAATATCTTTGGAGGCATAATATTCGATCTAATTATTCTTTACTGGTGTCTTCTTGTAATTCATTCCAGTTGTGTCCGTTTTATTATTTATTTTTAAATTTTTTTTAATACTCTATATACAAATAAATCGTGTATACATACATAGGAAATGGTGGAATGTTACTTTTATATGAAATTCTATATTAACTATGCTTCAGATTAGTATGAATTATTTTCACCTTTGGGTTCGCTTGGGGAAAATATTTCTTTGAAGTAAAAATTTCTTTAGGCGCGTTAAACGATATTGTTTTAACAGGAGATAAATTTATAATTTCGCGACATGACATGTTAGGAAACGTGACAGACGATATTACGCTTACGTGGATTGTCTCAGACTAGCAACGTATGGTATAAGAGCCTGTGTACATCTCATATAGACATTTAGTATTGAGATTCTGCAGCGCCTCATATGTGTCATGAATTAATAAACTATATAAAAAGTATATAATTATTATTCGGAGTACCAATAGATGTGGAAGAGAGACTAATGATAATAATTTCAATTTACAAGATATTAAATTTAAATCATTTACACTATAATTAATTTAACGATTAAAAATAGAACAGAGTTTAAATTCCATTATTTTGCGTTCTCACTTCATTATGACTGCCTCGACTAAAAAAAATAATTAAAGACGCATTTTCTTTACTGTACAAAAACAAATATATATTTACATTAATGTCTATAAGATGTCCTAGAACCACAGAATACTGTAATATAAGTAAAATTACTTTACACTAATTCTCGTACGTATATACTTTTATTCCTTTGTGATTAGCGATGTATACATTTTCAGTATAGCCGGTTGCAACCTCAACATTTAGCCATCGCATCCGCCATTACTCTGCACTATACGTACAATCATCTACAATTTAATATATATTAAACATCATATCTGTACATCTTAATAAGTTCATCCTTTGTTTTACATGCGTGTAATTTATTCACATTATACCATACTTGAACTGTGTATTGTTTATGTTTAATAATTTAAACGAAAAAATCTAGATATTATGGATTATGGAGAATCATAGGATCATTATTTCGGCCTTGATTTTGCAAATTTTCTATTCAGATTCTGTGTTAGCTATGATTGTTTATTATTTATAATCTCCATTGGTAATAAAATATGTAAGAGTTATATATACTGATATTATAAAGAGGTAAAGTTTGTGAGTTTGTGACGTTGTAGGAAGTAATCTCAGAACCTACTGGTCCGATTTGAAAAATTCCTTGAGTGTTATATTATATAGCTAATTTATCGAGGATGGTTATAGGCTATATATCATCACGCCAAGACTAATAGGAGCGGGGCACCAATAAAGAATGTTTCAAAATTGGGCTTTTTTCCCTTGATAGCTTCCTCTGCGTGTTAGCGTTAGCCCAAAGTAACTATTCCACGCGAACGAAGTCGCGGGCAGAGGCTAATCTAGTATATGCTTAATGTAATAGTAGTTCAATAATACGTGTACAGAAATGACAGAAGAATAAAAACAGTTACTTAATTAAACTTTTGAGGGTTATTAAGGAACATTTTTTTTACTTTAAACCAGCTGCTGCTTTCGATCTTACGGAAATTAAAATCGATTGGTTAAGTCGAGAAGACAGAAGCGCATTGCGGTGCTTCCGCTTATTACCCACGTTATAGCGCGGAACGTCGTGACGTACACTTTGGAAACCCTGGACTTATAGCTTGAAAGCACTAAATAGTATTTTGATAAACAGTTTTGTTTGTATAATAAATAGCATTCGATGAAGAATTTTGGACCTTTAATCGTATTAATATCGTCTCTATACTCGTACAGTAGTGTCTCACTAATCCGGTATTTCATTATTCCCATACGCCCGATAATCCGGTACCCTACGCTCACGTTTCCCTTATCCCTGCCTATCCTTGTTCCATGATTGGGCACTGGTATTAGTAGTATCAGTATGACCTTCATAAATTCCATACTATTCAATAATCCGACACTTTTAAAGTGACCGATTAAAGAGAGTACTGTAATTACTAAATTAGAACTGAATATTGCAAAAATCACTCGACTATGTTCATTTGACAGTTAGCTTTCTAGATATATTTTCAGATACTAGGACGTTCTTAATTGTCAATGATTTATCATTAAAATTCTATATAACGTTTCCATTACAGATATTTTATAATCAACAGAATGAGAATGGACGGATGTAAACATACATCTGCTACAACCGTTAAACTTTTATCAAAAATTTAAAGTGAAGCATTCCATTCAAAGGATGCTCCATAAAACTCTGTTTTAAGTAGATTAAAAGTTGTTTTTCAACGAAGTATGTTAGTTCCACCTGACGGTAGCTCGTCGCCAGCTGTGAACGCGCAGACGTAAGCGCACTGAAGCGAGACAACGCGCCTGTTCGACTTATTAAACTTGTAACCGTAATACAATTAGTTTAATTTAGGCTTCATTATAAAGCCGAATTTATTACTAGTATACCTATATTTTCATTTAATAACAAATTAAAAGTTGATAACAGAATCGCCGATAGAACCTTAATACGGTAAACTCTCCTTATGGGCGTAGGTTGGTTCCATAATTTTGCCTAATATGTATGATTAGTACGAACACGGAATAGTTTTTTTTTTAATATAAATATAGGAGACTAGCTTGAGCTCGCGACTTCACGCGTTTTAATGTGCATTTAACTGATTTTTCCTGAATAGTACTTTTTATCGATTAAAATTACCCATTGCGAGAAGCAAACTTTATGCAACGAGCAACAGGTGTGACAGGCAGAGTACTACACGTTTTCACACTCAAAGTCAAGATATGAACAACAGTTATTCATCTAATTATAATATTGTTATCACAAAGAGAAGATTTATACAAAATAGCAAGCAATATCAGCAAAATAACTGACATTGGTATATAACGATTGTCTATACATAGTAAAAAAAAAATCGCTTCTGCTGTCTGTTCATTCACATCTTTTAAACTATCTAACGGATTTTAATACAGTTTTATACCAATAGATAGAGTCATTCAAGAGAAAAGTTTACGTACATACATATTATAGTACAGAAAAGCTGAAAAATTCAAAGATTTGTAATGCGAATTCGTAACAAACAAATTTTTGTGCGCTTAAATCGCAAACGCTGACTAAACCTTCCGAGATAAATCAAATTAATGTACTACGGAATTTTATATTTTAAACGGATCGATAAAAAAGTCTGCGATGGTATATATTTATCTCTAAAGTATAACCCATAGTACTCATTTTTATCTTTTTACAAAAATAATTAAGTATTATTTAGCAAGCTATTCGATACAATACAGTAATATTTCTTATCTTATTAAATACATCACACACGTATACATGTCATCTAGATCAAAACTGCTCTTAACAGTATTTCATTAAAATGGATATCTACATTGCACCCATGCGAAGCTAGGGCGGGTTGCTAATTTTTAAATAAACCGACAATGTAATTCATAATCAATGTATATATCAGCTATTGTTGATTATATATAACTGTTAGTTATAAACGCTCGTTAAATATGTTACATTTTTTTTATGTCATATAGGAGGCAAACTAATATGCGAGTCACCTGTTGTTAAGCGATTACCGCCGTCCATAGACACTAGTAACACCAGAGGAGTCGCAAGTGCGTTGCCAGCCTGTGTTTGTGGGAATGAGGAGAAAGAGGGAGGGGAAGGAAGAGGAGAAGGGAGGGGAGGGGAGATGGGTCTCCGGCGCTCTCACAAACCGAACGAAACGCAACAATGTAAGCACTGTTACTTCACGTCGGTTTTCTGTGAGAGGGTGGTGCTACCCCGGACGAGCCGACCTATTCAGGTTGAAACCAATAATAGCTTCAGCGTGTCTCTACCACTACTATATATTGTTGTTATGTAATATTATAATGACATGTCATTCCAATCTTGAGTTAACTGGCAAACAGTGGTGGGAGCATGCATTTGCCTTGAAATTTAGATTTCAATTCTTTAGCGTACAATATAACTGTGTAAAGTTCAAGGTACCTAAAATGAATTAGTAAAAATATTTCAATAGAAATGAAATCAATCATTCATATTTCATTCACGTTGTTTTGCATCTCAATAAAAGTTTGTAATAACGGTTAAAGGTATCGTCGGTTTTGCGGGCCGTTAAATTTTTACTTATACAAATATGGAATTATCTTTATTACTCTCGTAAGAGTTCGATTACGAGAAATGGTAAACAAATATATGAATTACTGTATTTATTTCTAAGATGTCTACTTCACTAATTCACTGAAGTATAAAGAAATTACAATTGTAGAACCTTCACTACAGAAGAAATTCCATACAAACTTTCGCTTCAATTTCAGTTATATTTAGGGTCCATTCTCAATAAACCTTTCTTTAATACGTTCCTAAAGAAATGTACTGAACTTTCGGCTCAACTTCAAATTTAGTTCTAATTTTATTCAAAATTTTATATTACCTTCAAACGTAATGTGACTTAGTTTAAGTAACATTTTTTTCGAACTAACTATGCTATTTACCTGACAAGTTTCACAGCTTCACCGGGCTAAGGTTTTAAGTAAGATTCAAACGCTAACTTGTTCAGATTAAAAAAATATATTAACTGTACATGTTTAAATGAAGGTCTGCGTGAGGCACGCTTTTTCTCTGCCTACACAAATGCGATCACGGCTTGAATTTTATTCTAATAATTATTTTTTTCGAACGCGCTAATCTTTGAAACTACGAGTCAGATTTGTAAATATCTGTTTCCGTTTCATAGCCTATTTATCTAATAAGATTATGGGTTGTAAATCATCTCGGTACGACCTTTAGCGAACATAAGAATTACGATAGAAAATGTAGGTCTGAAATTATGCTAAGCGGGAATAATGACATGCGGGCTATGGCGTAACTTATGGCTTAAAGTGAATGAAACCGCGAGGCACAGCTAGTAATTAGTACAATTCAAAACGTATAGTATACACAGTTACGTGAAAACGAGAGAGTGGTCACGCTCTCATAAAACCCATGGTAATTAACCACACCGATATTCACAATTACCGGTTCGTAATATTGTTACTTGTAGTCTCTGTGTCCACTAATGGGTTCTGCTAGGAAAAAGTACATTTATTTCGTTTTATTTGCATACATATCTTCACGAAAACACATTATACGACCGCACAACACATTAGTGTTGCTTTTTAGACGATACTCGGATAACATTGTGTAATTTACACGTATTTGTAAAGGCTTGTGGCAATCGAAATCAAAGTCAAACTTAAGTAGTAATAAAAAGGAATACCTCAGAGTAGCTACAAGTGTTGTCGCTGCCAAGTGTGGTCTCCGCCATGCTCGGTAGTGAACAGGCGTGGCGAGCAATGTCCTCCTTCTGCGAGGAGGTAATCTCGCAGGAGGAGGCGACGCTTTGCCTAACTCCTCCTGCCACCGTAGCCGGACCTGAGAGCACAGGGCCGGCGGATGAGGGGAGGCAGCTGGTGTGTTCCCAGTCTGCCTCTCTATAGATAGGAGCCCGGCGGTCACCTTCCGCCGGGCGGACCGTTTAAGCGGCTCAACAAGGTGATTAGCAAGCTCGATCCCTTGCCACCCCAACAATAACGGTCTGTCGGTACACCGTGGAGTTTTAATCCGTGTGAGTCGGACATAACCCACTCTCTCCCCCATATCTATAATGGATTTCCCCACGTAAAAAATAACGAGAAGCTACAAGTGCCGTAGCATATCCTTTGTTCCGTATTTTTATTAGATACTAGCCGTGTCCACGACTTCGTCCGCGTAAAACTTTATGTAAAAAAACATCGATTATAAAGTAATTTGAATGTATTAAATCTATTTACTTATCTACGTTTCTCTCGTACGTAAGTCGCGTCGTTATTAAAATTACAATAACTTTTGATTGACCACGCCGATCTTAATGAAACAAAAACTAAATCTTACTTGAAGATATGATTTATGATAGTCTTGAAGGGATTTTATAATGAGAGTAGTATTATAACAGTGATGCGTATTCATACAAACAGATAGTTTTTCTATTGATTGAAATTTTTTTACTTATTTTTAGACACCTGCAACATTTTTTTTACAAAAATGTAAAACGTACAGACTCTTTACATTTAACCATATCTTTCAAGTTGGACCAAATTATATATAAACGGCAACTTTCATGAAGATCGTTTGAGTAGATTTGGACTTTATCGTGGACAAACATAATGGGCATTGGATCTTTATACCTATATTAAGATAAAATTTTACTATAATCTGTTCAGTAGTTTTTGCGTGAATGAGTAACTAGCTAACATTCACCTGTCTATGATATTATTTCGGGCTTATTATGAGAGAAACCACCGGTGTTAATTATTGTGTCGTATCGGACACCACAATGATGATACGTTGCAAAATGTAATTAGATGCAACGGAACTGACTTTCTTTGTACGTACGTGAACCGATTATTATGATCGGTTTATTGGCTTTCGAAATAATATTTTCTTTGAACGCCACTTACTTTACGATTACTTGTGATTAGTATTGTTTGTTATACTAGCTAATACTCGCGACTTTATGCACAAAGAAAAAGAATCTTAACCCCTCGGCAGATATTTTAAGATCAAAATCTCAAAATGGTTAATTTTGTTTTAAATATAATTTTACGTTATATAATTTGTTATAGTTCAAGTTTTCCAAATTTTCTAATAAATACGGTTTTTTTAAAATTATGTTGCAAATAGTCTGCTCACTAATACATCATAAGGTCTATATTCGATCTCGCTCCCATTCCCTCAGAGCGTGTAACGCGCGATAAGGAACTCTTCCCAAAAATTCGTTTAAATAAAAAAAAGTTACCTGATAATGCTTTCTGGAAAATATGTTTATAGTAAACGTAATCCGAAGTCAAAGCAAAATAGTGTTGCCATTACCATAACGGGGTCAAATAACTGAAGTGTTAATCGACGCTTTTAAGAAGTTCTTTTCGAGTACTCGATATCTGTATTTCAGCAGTATTTTATAATAAAACGTGTAACATTCGAACCTGAAGTGTGTCGCCAGAGTGCTAATGACGCGTTAACTGAACGTTTTAGGTCATGTCATCGCAAATTACCTCGGGGTCGTATTGCTTTGCGAGGTCGCTCAAGATTTGACCAGAGATATGTTTTTTATGAGATTTATACGTATTATACACTCAAGCGAGTGTGTACAAACTAGAGCGAGAGAAATCGGTAAATTGTTCCTGTCTCATCCTTAATATTATGCGTTTTTTTTGCTTAATAAGGCTGTTCGCATTGTTAATGATGCAGAAGACACTACAGAGTTTATAGAACCGCTTCAACTGCGTAGGGGTAATGCCTCGCAACCGAACGCGCGCTGGTCTACGGAGCCACAGTTTTACGGTAAACCCTATCTGGGCACGAACTAAAAAGTTCGCAACATCCTACCTTTGCCGTACCGTGAAGCTGTGGGACAATCTCTCGGTTAGTGTGTTTCCTCCTTCCTATAATATGGGTTCCTTCAAGCGTAACTTGAAGAGGCATTTACGCAGGCCGGCATGACAGCGGCGACCGACGGAGGATGATGTATCTCTCGGCAGTCACCGTTGTTTTTTTTTGCACTGTGCTTACCATCAGGCATAGTGCAGTCACTTTGCCGTGTTACTATAAAAAAAAAAATAAAGAAACGTTTATTTTTATTATTATTACGGCTATTTTCGAGTAGGTAATGATATTATATAAGTTTAATGAGATCAATACAATGTTGTAAAACGATTGTAGCTCTCTTCTTAGAACATTTCAGGGATTTTTTGTGGGAAGTTTGAATCCATGCTCCGTGATTTTATTTCCCATCCACTTCACTTGTGCACTATAATCGAAATATATTAAGTAAAACAACACCAATATTACAAAATATAAAGCCAAATAATTACATGACATTCTAGGACTACGCTCAAAAATCATTTGTCGGTTTGAACTATTAAAACGCGTAATATTAACTAAATACTACATTACATATAACATATAGCTGATAAATAAAATCTATATTACCACGAGCAAAGCAGCGAGTAAAAACTTATACTATAATTTTATTAATCGTTAATATGTCTAACTATATATTATAGAACAAAATAGATAGAAGAGTTTATTCCAGCAACCCTACGCATAATATATATATCAGTGATACTCAACCTTTTTTAAACGGGCTACAAACACGTTTCACACATGGTGTCAGGACGGCAAACTACAAATATTTGGGGAATAAAACAAAAAAAAACGTAATTTCAAATTAACAACGTATTAATGTAGTAAAAAACGGTTGTCCAATAAAACAAGCTTGGTATAACCCTTATATCATAAGGAACGCAGGTTTTAAATTACTCAGCGTGCTTATAGTTTTTCTGATTGGCACAGAATTTAAAATATAGTATAATCCGCTGGGCCAACCACAAAGAACCGGAGGGCCGCAGGTTGAGCATAGCTGATATAGATTATAGATACGCAATAAGTATAGTAAAAACTGTCCGTAGTCAATCATATCGCAATGTCAGTGTTGCCAGTAACACCGTTTTCCTGGATTCGACACCGTATTTCCAAGAGCCGCAGTCGGTTCACTCTCGTATTGAGATAAGTCGATGTTAGGGTTATCACTCGAATTTTCCAATATTATTATTTTTGTATATTAACTACTATATACATAAATCTATGTAAAACCATAGTGTTATAATATTCTATCACTTATGGAATATTAGATTTCCCCTCAGTTTTTCACGTATTTATTTATCTTCATTTCAATTCTATGTGAAAGATGTGTAGTGTGAAAAGGTATTGGTTCAGCGGGAGGATGCGAAAAAAAAAAAGTGCAGACTCACCGGTCATGATGATGCGGATTGAATGATGCACTTCACTCGCGACGTTATTTTAAATATATTGTCAACACTAAACTTCACAATATAAATGTTCGGTGACTCCAATAATTTTTGCGTTGAATATGCGAGGTATCGTTTTTTCGTAGCGTCCACGGTAAGGTTGGAAGCGTAAGTGAATTGAAAGAAAGGTGGGCGGAAGAGATGCTTGTGCCTTCGGAAACCCAAAAAGCGTAATCCGCGCCAACAATATGTCGTAATAAATAGTTCAATTAGTACAAAGTGGATAGCATGAAACCTTCACGAAAAAACAGTTAGGTGTGCCAACTTACATCATGATCAGTCAAATGGTTTTGATTTAATGTAATGGTTATAATAGAGTTTTGTAAGTTATAATTTACTTTTTCATTGTATAAGAAGTAAAAATTTCGCTCTGGTTTTTTAATGTTATATATATGTGTAAATAAATCTTGCTGATATATCGTTCACTGTACATTCGTGTAAATAAGTTTTCACTTCACTTATACACGATTTTTTTTTATTTTGTAACCAACTGTCCTACTGATTATTATTCTACTGTCAACTGAATCGTGATCCAAGTTACATAAGTATTTATGTTAACTCTAAACATTATCCGCTGGCAGATCGCCTCCGCAATACTTCGGAGTAGTAGTCCCGATAAGAGTGCCACAATACTCTTCGATCCCACGAAACGCGCTAATAAATTTGAGCTCAATCAGGCTATACGGAATCGATATCCCTTGGGTCGAAGAGGTCAAATATCTCGATGTTACATTAGATAGACATTTAAAGTTCAATTCACATATAGACAGAGTGCGAAACAAAGCCGCTATGGTCTTGGGTCGCCTCCATCCTTTGCTTTGTCATAAGAGTAAGATGTCCCTCAGACACAAGCTCACTTTGTATAAGACGTGTATCCGTCCCGTGATGACATATAGCTGCCCCATTTTTGCGCATATATCCAAAGATAACTTTGATAAGCTGCAGGTTCTCCAAAATCGTGTTTTACGTAAAGTGACCGGTTCCCCGTGGTACATCCGGAGAGTCGATCTCCATAGAGACCTAGAGATCCCTTCTATCTGTGCGTACGTAAAATCACTTACTATTAGTTATTTTGAAAAAGCCGCGAATCATCCCAGTCCGTTAGTGGTATCCGCCGCAAACTATGAACCCGTACCTAACGCTGCGCGTTATAAAAGAGGTCCGCGACACATTTTTACCGACCCTCCTGATTTAATCACGTCAGCGAACGATCAGTACCAGCCTGTCCCTCGAAACAGAGCGTGTTCACGCCCGTGTAACCACAGATCACGCCGCCGTGGTCTGGGGGTTAATTTCGCTCCCGCACACCCGATTAGGCCTCCCACGGCAGCAGCTCAAGCCTAGGTTCGATCCCTCGGTAGGGAGCCCTTGAGTGCGTTGCTTGCGCGATACGGTGACACACAAATATACATCACCGCTACAACACTACACGATCACCCCCACACACGTGCACGCCCACACGCTTACACATGAAAGTGGAAGGGTTTACTTTTTTTCCCTTGTCGAACTGAAAAACTCTCAATTTTCCGATAATAAATATATGGAGGAGTTGTAGAGGCGTGTATGCTTGGTTCACATATACGTTTCAACAACTCATACATATATGAATAGTTAGCTAGGTTAGCCAAGATAGGTCGCGATTTTGCATGCAACAGGCAACAGCCAAGCCGAGGTGTGCCGTGCACCCTTGAGCTGGTTGCCGGAATAAAATCGGCTGAGTGCCTTAAGCGCTCGCTTTAGTATTCCGGTGAAGCTGTTAAGACCTTGCTGGGTCAATAGCGTAGTCATTTCGAAAAAAAAAAATACTTCGGAGTAAAATACACGAAATTATCATATATCCGTTTATAAAAGCAAATAATTTATCAAGTGCTTATTATGTCTTAATTCCATATATAATTATGATTTATGTATTTTTACTCTTGTTAATTACGTTAGTTACTTTATTTAAAATGGAGAATTTTTACGGCGTTATAAGGACTCTGAGTAGGAAAACGTTAAAAAGAAACCAAAAGGTATTTTATTGTAATATTTATTCGAAAACAATTTTTCAAAATAATATAAATATAATTTGCCAATTTATGCAGTACCTAAAGTAATTCACTTGGAAGTGCTTATTTTAAAGAGAAAAAAAGAAACAAATTTCATCATTTTATTAATATATTATTTTTTATATGTCTTTATGTGGATTAAATGAGAATATCATATACAACATTTTGCGACAAAATGACATAAAGATCTAATAATTATAATATATAAAATTTTTTATAAAAGCAAATAATTTATCAAGTGCTTATTATGTCTTAATTCCATATATAATTATGATTTATGTATTTTTACTCTTGTTAATTACGTTAGGAAAAGAAATGAGTTTTTTTACTGAGGTCACAAATATTACATCTGTGTGACAACCCTAACACGACACACTTCGCGGAGATAACAGTTTAGACATCAGCTGTTAAACTGGTTTATGTAGATATACCCATTCAACTGTTCCTAATGAGGCAGTTTTAAAACTGATATGGTTCAGTATAATATTGTAATTTATTATTTACATTTGCAGATTGCAAACGTTTTTAAATTAAATCATTATAAAACATGAACGTATATGCAACAATTATGAAATGTTTTACACATATATTGTGCAAAATGTTAATTATTGTGTATAGTATATGTTATTGCCTAAAGTAATCTTCTGTTTCGACTTATTTATAGAATCCACGCCTTTGTTATTATGAATAGGAAAGTAAGGCCAGCTCCACAGGTTTGCATACGTTTGTCCAAACATTATTCATACAGATATTTGGTTCGGCAAAATAGCGTTGGGCTAAATGATGAGCCAATGTTGGTAGGTGGCCAAGGCGTGTTGGTTTTATCAAAGGTACCTACTGTGTACCAATGTTTGCAACTTCTTTATACGTTGACGCGACACGCTACCGATACATACGTGTTCATTCATTAAAATGAAATATGGTCCATTTGAAATAATTTGTTAAATAAAATAATAAGTTACAACGTTTTGCAAATGTAAATATAATAAATGGGATTATCGTAATTTTTTGCATACACATTGTTAAGAGTATAAAAAAGGACGTTCAGCACATATTGCCATCCAGAAAATATACCGTTCCCGAGGGATAGATCAAATATACATTAAAGTGAGCAAAGTCACGAGCAGAAACTATTGCTTGAATTATAAATATGAATGTACGTTATAACTACTAAACCCATCATCATAAAGTTTTGCATACATTCTCTTAGGGGTACAGAAAAAGACATAGGGCCGATATAATCCAGACAACATGTACTATACGCTAAAGATATATCAATTTGACATTAATACGAGAGAAGCTGCGTGTAAAGGGTAGTTTCAAATAATTTATAAATCGGGCAAAGCGCTATTAATAATATTCTCCATATCTGCCATTTTCACTTGGACTCGTTTGGAACTAGATTGACATGATTGCCAATTAGTGGATGCTTAGTGTACTCAGCAATGTAGTTATGGTCCTCCAACGTACTTATCGAATACTGGAGTCAATTTGTAAACCTGGGGTGACTTTTTCATTTGTAACTTTACTAGAACTAAATCTTTGAACTGAGGAATTTAAATTTAGCATAGAAATGGCCTCGATGCTTGATAATACTATAAGCTATTTACTTACTGAATAAGCACGTTATAAAATTCGATAATTGCGACGTTGTCGTGCCATAGACCTTATAAATCATGTATATAAAAACAAATAAATCATAAACATTAGGATTTTCTGTGAAGCTGCATATTTTGGACAGATTAAACAAAATCTAGATCCATAACAACGCAACCTACCAGGCTCAACTATATTAAAAAACTTTTTATGTGGCACCAGATATATAAAACACATTATATGTATAATATTAATAATGATAGAATATTGTATACTATACATCACTATAATATTTCCACAATATATGTGATAAAACATTAAATAATTGTAGCATATACGTAGATGTTTTATGATGAT
The DNA here is from genome assembly GCA_014332785.1 of Antheraea mylitta. NCBI lineage: Eukaryota > Metazoa > Arthropoda > Insecta > Lepidoptera > Saturniidae > Antheraea > Antheraea mylitta. The sequence goes on along the minus strand of JACEII010000054.1, from coordinate 1,337,209 downwards.
TTAATTGAAAAACTTTTGCAAACTGCAAATATAAATAATTACAATATTATACTGAACTAAACAATATTATAAAGCTCAGCTAATCCTATTTATTGATGTTCATTGATTTATTTATGCTGAAGGTAACGAAGAATCGCACTTAGTATGATTATTTTCATATATAATCCTATACATCTTATTGGTGTTTATGAAATATTTTAATATATCATATTAAAGTAATAACAAAACGCACCAAATGAAAATCTCGTGTGAATAATAAACTACAGTTAACTGGGAAACTTACCGGTTGAAAACCCAAAGAATTCGAATTACGAAAGAAATTAACGATTAATCGGAGCGCGCACATCCAGATTGCATCAATATTTATAAAGATGGCGTGCTTGTGCAGCCGGCACGCGCATTACGTTGCTAAACACCGCGAAAGCAGTGCGGAAATTGCATTAAAGAAAAAAATATAATAAAATAAATAATGAATCTCATCGCGGGAGAGTGGTAACATTGTTAAAGTGATTTAAATTTCGAATCAACGACAAGAACCGTTCTTTTCTTTATTTAAAATGGAGAATTTTTACGGCGTCATAAGGACTCTGAGTAGGAAAACGTTAAAAAGAAACCAAAAGGTATTTTATTGTAATATTTATTCGAAAACAATTTTTCAAAATAATATAAATATAATTTGCTAATTTATGCAATACCTAAAGTAATTCACTTGGAAGTGCTTATTTTAGAGAGAAAAAAAGAAACAAATTTCATCATTTTATTAATATATTATTTTTTATATGTTTTTATGTGGATTAAATGAGGATATCATATACAACATTTTGCGCCAAAATGACATAAAGATCTAATAATTATAATATATATAATATTTATATAATATATAAAAATAATTATAATAACAATTGAATTAAAAAATAACTATTTGTTTCTTATTTATTTAAATAAATAAATGAAGGTGATCTTACAACTAATAAAATAACAAATATGGAATAATATACATAGGGCCACTTCGAAGTTCACACAGAATATGTACGAGTAGGTGGCCATTAAGTATGACTTTTTTATTCTAAAGTTCATTTTTTAAATTTATATTCACATTTCTTTTACTAACTTATATTTCTAAGTCGAAACTAGGATATCAATTTCAATAAAAAAAAATATGGAATAAAATGTTATTGACGTCAAAACACGTAAAAATAAAATCTAGTCTGTAGAAGTAATCATTTTCTATAGTGACAACCATAAACCCACCCGTGCTAATAAGACATAGCTTAGGATCAAGAAAGCGTGAATTTACCGCGTTCTATTGGCATTTACTTAAATAATTCCTAAGATTTACTCCAGGTGGCTTCCATATAACTATCAATAAAGGCTTATGATCTAAAATTCCCCGATACATACTTATCGTTAACATAACAAAAATGCTTAGGAATATAAAAAATATTAGTAATCTTATTTAGTTATTATTTGGCTAACTTTATAATCTATACATATAAATTAAAATTGGTGTCTATTGCTTATACGAGCTAATCTTCGAAACGACTGAACCAAATTTGACGAGATCATTACCGACAGATATTAAACTTCTCATAATATTATTTAGGTATATATATTATTAAGCTTTTCTATGAGGGTTAAGCTATAATAATAAAGTAAAAAAGTAAGTGAATTACTAGATTATATTTAAAAATATATAAATTTAGCTAAAGTTTGTAACTAAATAATATTTAGTAGAAACCTAGAGGTTAGGTTAGGTTAGAAACAATTTTCAGTTTATACAAACATAATTAATATAATTTTCTTTATAATTAAAGATTCAGTTATTATGCCAACCAAGTTTACATGTTAAATTAATATATATTTTTCTTCGTTGCAGGTTCAACCAAAACCGACGACAAACGGTGTGGTCAAGGAACGCCCAACAGAACGTGACAGCCGAGATACCAGAGAAACTAGAGAACCAAGGGAAACCAGAGAATCCAGAGAGATTAGAGAAAACAGAGAATCCAGAGAGATTCGTGAATCTAGAGAGATAAGGAACTCCAGAGAAACCAGAGATTCTAGGGAGATTAGAGAGATACGCGAACTGAGGGAGTCCAGAGAGGAAATCGAGAGAGAACACGCCGAAAGGAGAGCCCAAACGTCGTCGCCGGCGCCACGAGACCGGGAGAGAGAAAAGGAAAGAGATAGAGAAAGGGAAAGAGAACTTAGAGATGAGAGACGAGATGAATCCACGCCACAACACGACGGGAGACATCCGTTGCTGCAGTTTGCGGTCGACCATTTTAGACAAAGCCCAGAGTAAGTAGAAACTACATTATAGTTGTTAATTTATTGATTGATTTTCTTATATGTGATATAAATAAAATTATAGACGTCAGTTGTTGTGAGTGTAGAACTAAGAAACTATTGGATAGATTTCAATTCTTTTGGTTTACCTCTTAGCCACTTTGTACTTTCCTAAAAGAATGTTTTTTTTTCTCGAACTGATTACGCTATTGGCCTACCAAGGTCTTAACAGCTTCACCGGACTACACTAAAAGAATGTATCACGTTAGCTTAATTAAATATAAAATTATGAATGTTTTGATACACTATGATTTTTTATAAGCATTACGCTTATGATTTGATGCTAACGGTATGGTTCGTATGCGCAGGAAAAGGGGAGTAAACAGATAATATTATTTATAAAGACATTTCCGAAATATATTGTAGAGTTCATTCTTCTTGTGTTTCTAATAAAAACTATGGTTCGCTTGAGATTAAACGTGGATGTGTAGTGTTACTAACGAATAAAGGCGTGACTGCAATTCTGTACCCATGCTTATTTGAGTCGTGATATTTTATAGGTAGTATTTTGTAACCATAATTCGAGAAATCTTTATTTATTATCTGAACTCAGATGCGTAGTATACAATACTTATGTACTAAGTTGTACTTGTGTTTTCGCATTTATCGAAGGAAAACTAAAATATAGCGTATTTTGTCTTTCCATGCGTCTATTTATGGCGGACGCTCAATCATAATTGAATCAACTCATCGCAAAACTGTTAAAAAAGTTTTTTTATTCCGAAATCTCATCTTTCTAACGCCATCTAGTAGAACTCTATTGAACTTAGGCAACGCGAGATTACGGCGCGAGATACTTATAATTAAAGTCATCTATTGGAAAAATAATGGATTTATTTTCACTACACTTATTATAATATTAAAAAATAATTGAATACTACTGTCATTTTTTTTTATATCATATAGGAGGCAAACGGACAGGCGCCTCACCTGATTTTAAGTGATCACCACCGTCCATAGACACCAGCAACACCAAGGGAGTTGCAAGTGCGTTGCCAGCCTGTGTTTAGAGGGAGGACGGAATGGGGGGAATGGAGAGGAGAGGGGAGGTGAAGCAAGAGGAGAAGGAAGTAGTTTTTGACGTTCATAAGCGCCTTATTAAGGCCTAAATTGAATAAAGAATTTTTGATTTTGGAGGGGGAGGTGGGCCTCCGGCGCTCTCACTGACCGAACGAAACGCAATAATGCAACCACTGTTACTTTGTGATATTTTTGAAGTGAGAACTTCTTTAGACGCGTGGCGCGGTATTTATTTGGCACGATATAAATTTATAATTCCGTTTGATGATGCATCTTGCGTGAAACTAGTGACGCGTAGTATAATAGCCTGTGTACATCTAAAATTGATATTTTCTATTGAGATTGTGCAAACCCATCATACGTTTGATGAATTAATAAACTGTATAAAGAAGTATATAATTATTGACGTGAAACATCTATAGGCGAGGGTAAACCTGACCGTTGGCGTGGCGACGCAAAAGACGAACTTTGCATTATTAACAAAATACTAAAAAACATTTGCAACCCTATCTGTATTTAACATGAATCTCAAATTGTTTTGTCGGCCACTCGTTCTATTAGTGTTACGCGGCACGCGCCGACGAATTAGCGCTCTTTGATAAATGCCGACAAACACACTGCGCCTGCGCCCAGTTCAATGATTGTATTTATTAAAAATGTATATTTATGTATTAAAATTCGTAATGCTTTATCTTTTCATTATCCCATAGCTGATTCCTGTCGTAATCTGTTCTTTAATGCATATAACTTATATAATATAATTTCATTGTATCTCCCAGGCGTCCCGTGACGGCTCAATTTTTTTACTCGGAGTGGCAATTGATGTGGAAAACTTTTTAACAAGAAATTAAACCGCCGAAAAAACTGAAAAGTAAAAAATAATAATGCTTTTACTTTATTTATCTTAATAACTAAATTCTTAAACTAATGTAAGTATAACTAAGTAATTTTAAGTCGGCGCCAAACAAGCAAATTAATTAATTACGTAAAGCGTGATGTGTGGCGGCGGCGCAGCGTGACACACCCTTTGCATGCCGAGAGCTTACGAAGCAACCCGAACGAGCACATACGTTACCGCTGGACAATTTACATTGCATTTTTAATTTGATTTGGTTATTTGTGTGAATTTAAGTAATCTAGTGATCTTTGTTCATTGATTGTTTGGCGCCGACTCAAAATTTCTTAGGTATACTTACATTAGTTTAAGAATTTAGTTATTAAGATGAATAAAGTAAAAACTTTATTATTTTTTACATTTCAGTTTTCTCGGCGGTTTAGTTATTTGTTAAAAAGTTTTTATTTAATAATATTTTGTGGCTATGATCTTACTAATTACTACATGCTTAATTTATTTGTAATACACAACTCAGAAGCTGAATTATACATCATGTCCTGTTTTCCTACCCTTGGGGTTGCTTTTTTCATGTTTACATGTATATGGGACCAACTTCTAGGTATACTCTTTCAAATCAAAGGATAATAATGTAATTCGGACTATTCTGTCTAAAGTTATTCGCTGTAATAGATATAATCAGTTCGAGAATAATCAATAATTATCGATTTTCATACCATTAGGGTTGAAATTATTTTCTTAAATTTAAATGGGACCATCTTCGGAGTATACCCTTTCCAATAAGAAATAAGAATTTTTAAAATCGGACTGTACTGTAAAAAGTTATGAGTGATCATACGTAAAATATATATATATATATATATATATTTCTTGTGTGCGTGTGTATGTGACTGAACTCCTCCTAAACGACTGGACCGATTTTGATGAAATTTTTTGTGTGTGTTCGTGGAGATTCGAGAATGGTTTAGATTCACAATTGAACCCGGTCGATGGCGCTGCGGTTGAGTTTTAGATTTTTTTTTTATCATCAAGGCAGGACAACGTCCGCAGGGCCCGCTAGTATATATATATACGCGACGAATCGAGAACCTCCTCCGTTTTTTTCGTCGGTTAAAAATAGACTAATGACAATAATTTCAGATTACAGATTATGAAATTTTAATAATTATTTCCTATTTTATAATGTAAAAAATGCACGCAAAAAAACCCAGAGGAAATGTGAGTAAACAGGAAGAATTACAACTGTGTATTTTTTAGTTTTCTTTTGTTATTTAATTGTAGAGCGTACGTGTTTCCGTGCTTAGTTCTTACACAATGTCGCTTAAAACCGTGGGTTTATGCACGTTTAAAAACTGGATTCTTGTGCACTCTATGAATCAACGAGCACTTTTTATTGTATAATTAGATTTTATAGGGTTGTCAGAATCTATTCGTAAAGAGAGTTATTAATATAATCGATTTATTGAGTTATAACTATAGTAATAATGCTCAAGAGGTTTATTGAAAGCGTACGTCTCTGAACATACCAATCTGTTAAAATATGGCTTTGCATTTTATAGGTTATTTATTAAAAAGGGTTTTAAATTATATAACATCACACTGCGAACCTTCAGGGTGAGCAATTACCATACAAATTATTGGGCTGAGAGTATAATAGAGGAATGAAATGATAGTGCCGTTTGGTCGTGTGAAGACTATTTAGAACCGGCACATAGCTAATCATATATTTGTTTTTGCTTTGTACTTATTATAATTTTATTATTCTTTATGTGTATACAAAAAGTTTTAATAACTATATATACATCTAATTGATTTACTACATGTGGTTAGATCATCGGCTTATACAGAACACATGGTTATAAACCCGACATTACCTAAGACTATTCAGGTCAAATCCAAATATAGTCTCGATCAGAAACGGAGACGCAACCTTTACAAGTTTAATCTTTATTGCTATCGTTAAAACTTTACGATATACAGTTATATTTGTAATTAGGTAAGTAATAAAGGAATATATATAATTTTTGAGTGACAAAATAGTGTGAACAAATGTAATACTATTAAATTACTAATATACGTGTGTTCTTCGACGATTGTTTTCAAATTTTATATAATCACTTCTTTTGAAAAAAAAAACCCACGTACTGTTAATGTACAGATATAAAATCACATTCCGTCGTTGCATTTTCGAAGACATCAACGATTTGTATGATTCTTTTCTATTTAAGTAATACTTTAACTAGATAATTAATGTCGTCTCGGATTTTTTCAATAAAATATAAACACTCGGTCGTTCAGTTACTATAATATAGATCATATATTTGGAAATCCAACAAAAATAGCATATAATACGTAACAAACAAACAACATACCAACCTCAGTTATAACAAAGTGGTACATAATGAGTATCTTAAGCATTCTGGTTTCCACGTCATTTTATTTAAATGTATTAATTTGAAATTAATTATTAGGTCTTATGTTTAAATCTCCTTTAATGGTAGTAGAATACCTTTCTACTACTTCCCTTGACTTATTGACGAAACTACCTGTCAATATACCTGTATATGCGACCACGCAACAAGGCTCGACACCTTGGCCTCATTATAGAAATTAGCTGGAGTTGTCTAATTGACTACTAAAAAGTGTCTTTATTAATTACCACATTTATAATTATATTTGATAAATGAAGCATCGCAGTAATACTTCATGGTAATTATAACTGTAAGGACATCAGTTGTTTACCTCAGACGAGATGGCCTTAACAGCGTCACAGTTCGAGCAATGTCGTATAATTAGGGTACTCAATTCTCTTATACCACAATATGATGATGGCTTAGTTGATAACGGGTTCAGTCACAGCGTCGATGTGTGTAGGTTCGAATCCTTGCCCTGAGTCGGAGTTTCTATTGACGGATAACATCGTGAGAAAAACCATAGCATGGTGTTAGGGTTTTTGAAGTAAAACTTCTTTAGACGCGACTAGGAGGTAACTGGGTGACAATGCAACGGAAGTCCGTTACGGCAATATAGCGTCACTGTACCATCCGGTTAGATGATAATTAAACATAACCAAAACTGCTATTAAATCATAATTAATTTAATTCGTTACTTATCGTAAGTAATCTCTTCGTAGTGTTCTATAATTTATTTACTTTATAACAAAGAGTTGCTAATAATATTTCCTGTATTATTTAAGTTGCGAATTAGGTTATAGATGGCACTACACATAATGAAGCTTTGATATAATTTGTTACTTACTTAAATTGAAACCAGACGGCAGCACGGTCGCGCGCCTATGTATACATAATTAATTCTATTGTATGATTTTCATTATTATTCAATTTAAAATTCTTTATTAAGTTTTTTTTTTTCAAAAATTGTTGATTGATTTGTTTATAAAAACTATTTATTGACAAAATCAAAAATATTTAAAAGTTTTACTTCTACCGCGTGTGACGGGTACACGCGCTCATTTTTTTTTCTAGAAGCGCCTGGCTATATCTGCCTCAGTTGAAAATCTCTCACCAAGCACTTGTTGATGTGTTCCGACGGTTGCATTTGAAAACCAAGCTTGGTTTAGTGTGCTCACCACTTTAGACCACGCCGTTATTTTAAATCAGATGAGATAGTGATAAACGCTAAAACATATTGATATACAAAAACCCAAGATGGAAACTTAACGTCTCACATCCGGCACACAAAAATGAGTGCATAATTTGGATTATGCAGTCATTTCAAATAGTCTCCCGTCACTTGCGTCCTTGTAAAAACAACTTAAAATAATTCTTGTAAGATTGAATTAGCAAAATCATAAGTTTATCGCATTAATATAACCACGTATGTATATTATGGAGTTTTTGCGGCCTGTTTTGACAGCTACTTTTATTCGAGTCTGTGCATCTTTATAGAGTATAAAAAAATAATAGGACCAGATAAAAAAAATATACAAGATATCTAGAAACCTCATATTTAATCTCGTGTGTAAGTATAGATTAAATGCAATTATAAGCTTAGATTAAACGCTACACATTTCGAAAGTTACTTCTTTTAATTCGTCTCCGTGTAAGTCTTTTGTATTGTCGTCTCTAGGTCATCGTTTCTACGATCTATAGACTCGGAGGTATTTTCGTAATAAGATCTTCATTAGATAATAATCTTTTCGCATCGAACGCGACAACAATGAATACTAAAAAAGTTGGAAATAACTGGGGCAGCCCTAGTCAGTTCACGAGCATCGTTCGCGTGGAACAGAGGTCGAGCGACACTTGCCTCGATATTACAGAAGCCATGCGTTTCTCGTCTCGTATACTTACTGGATCAATACTATTCATTGAGTTAAACTGTTAAACGAATATGTGATGTTCTAGTGTCGGGTTATTGTTTGAAAAGTATTCGACTGTGTGCAATGCCGTGTTCTGTTGCTGCACGACTGAAGAATAGGATGCAAGTAACCTTTATTATCTACTAGCTGTGTCCGCGACTTCTTCAGCGTGAAACTTAATGCAAATAACAGTCTTTCGTTTTCTGTGTCTTAGATATTATTTATACACGAACTTCTGCCTGCGACTACGTCAGCGCGGAATAGTGTCTTGAGCTAACATTAACACGCGAGCTGTCAAAAGGAAAAAATGCCCGATTTTGAAACATTCTTCATTGATGTTCCGCTCATAGTTGTCCTAGTGTGATGATATATAGCTTATAGCTTCACTTGATAAATAAGCTATCTAACACTGATAGAATTTTTCACAACGTCACAAACTCACAAACTTTACACCTTTATAATATTAGTATAGATTATGTAATATCCTATTTTTGTAAGTGATTGAAATATTTTACTTACCTACTCTTATCTCGTACTTAACTTGAGCCATTATTCAAATTTCAATAACTATTGACAGTCACAACCATGTAGTCCGGTGAAGTTGTTAAGACCTTGCTGGGTCAATAGCGTAGTTATTTCGAAAAGAAAAGAAAAAAAAGACAGACACAACCGATTTTAATTAAACAAAGATTAAACTGTGTTACTCGAAGTACTCTATGATTTAAGTGAGGTTTTATCGTGAACACATAACACTTAACTTTATACTATACGAAACTATCGCGATAATCTTCTTGGTAACAAGAAACTATCTAAGAAAGAAAAGAAACAAAATTGTTCGAAATTAGCAATCGTTTTTGAGTGATGCGCGAATAAACGCATATATCTATAATTTTATTTATATAAGTACCTATAATGTAATAATAATATATAAGAAGATCTGAGATTTTGTGTTGAGTATTTTGAAGAACCGTCCATAAATTTTGTATCACGGGTTTTATATTTTTAGTCACATCTATGTGACTCCTCTCCTGGTATGATCACAATTTATTTAAAATTCTGAATTGAGAAATAATTAACATTAAATTTAACAGCACTATCAATATTACGCAAATATATTTAAAATATTTTTTTCAGAAAACCAATCAATGTTTAAGAAAATTTACAACCCATAACAAGTTAATTGAACGATACAAATTTTAATCATCTCGTATCCATAGCTTTTGAATCCATTCCTTTATATTAATTATGAAGACTATAAAACCAGCGTCGATCTTAATAATGTTAATTTATACTTGACGTCATGAAGCATATTAGTAGTGTCTTTTCTTGTCACAAGTCACACTGTGATTATCTCCCTGCTTAACGAGTAACGTAATGTATGGATGGCCCTTTAATACAGGTTTGTAGGATCCTCTTAGGTATAAAGAAAAACTCATATAAGAAAGATCTTAAAAAAAACAATGATATCTTTTCTGTGATAATAAATTAATGATCGTTCGGACGGTAGAAGCTTTAAATTATAGATCTCGTAAAATTACACACTTATGTTACTAAATAGTTTTCTTAAAGCTAGATTTTAAGTAAACCTGAAAACAATTAATTGGCTTCTATTTATATTTAAAATAATTCAAATATATTCATTAGAAAAAACTGTATTTCCGCGAATAGCACGTATTGAGAATAAATTAAATTTCTAATAATTGTATAATAATGTAAAGGATGTTTGTATATGTGAGAGTACATTTTGCCCGCGGTTTCGCTCGCGTTGTACATTTGATGTATCCCTCGGCTGTTGCCTTGTTGTACTTGATTATCGATACAAGGATGATCGATTCAGTAGTTACGACGGGAAAGCGTAACGAACAAACTCATTCGAATCTATAGCATTAATTAAATAAGATACTGAATATCGTTTGTCAAATTGACACGAAAATTGTAACATCTAAGCTTTTATTCATGGAGAGAATTTTCATGCTATATCTTAGACATTACTGAATTTAACCTAAATGTATCTAAGATATAATGCGAAAATATTTAAATAAATATAAATAATACGTAGTATATTTTCCAAGTACATAGTTATTTCTATGCTTATTGTATTATTTATATACATATGCGTGTTTACAAAATATGTAAAATTTTTAGAATAAACTACTCCAAAGTGCTTCTGATTTTAGTCGATTATTATTCAATTTTATTTCTGATCTTTCTCACATAATTTTATTTAAGTTTGCTTATAAAATCCTTTTAAATCAGTATATTGCTTTCGATTTAGTCTTGTCTAAGGAAAGTAGCTTGAGACAAATATTTAATAAAACAAGAACAAATTATATTTGTTCACGTCAAAAACATACAAATACAGTTGACGATATAACGAGGAAGCTTTTTAAAAAAACGCTCGAACAACGCGATGATGCGTTTGAAAGGCTGCCTGTTTGTTATTCACGAAAATTTTGCCGCCTCAGTGTTTACTTTCGCTAAGTTTACGGCGGTAGCGTCCACGATCAGTCGGTTATCGACCGTCGAACGATGTCGGTGGGGTCGACCACCGACCGCGGTGACATGTCCGGTGACAGTTTATCGAACGGCGAAGACGATGACACCACTAATAGGATACTGTAAGATTATTTTTTGTTCCAATCGCTAGTCAAATCTCCCGATGGTGTTTTTGGCGAGATCTTAGTATGTCGTGTAGTGGCTTTTATATTTTATTCATAATCATATGTAATTCAACTCTATATTTTATATGGCATTTTACGTAATGTAATTTGGTTATTGTGCATAAGTGAAATTGGTGAAAATAATAACACGGAACATGCCTGAGTTGCCACAAAAACTCCCTGGAAAGTTCTAGCAAGGGGGCCACCACCTTGTTAAAACATTGATATTATCGCTTGGTTGATGGTGAAACATTATGGGAAACCATTAAAACTTACAGCTAACCACGTAATAGAAGTGCGTTTCAGCGGGAAAAACAGAATAGTTCTCTAAGTTTACAATAATTTATAGTATGAGATAATATTTAACACTTTCAGAATGTATATAAATTGTTAATATTTGGTATGAAAGTGTGTATAAACGTACAAAAGATGCAAAATTGAAGTATTGTTTAGTGGTAAATTGTATCCGCTTAGGTAAAAATTTTCATACAATAAATTACTTATTACGTATAGAATAATTTTGTGAAATCGTTCCACATTAGCATTCATGTAAAATCAATGCAAATTGTCGACAGTGTATTGGACCCGTAAAATATGCTTAACGACCAAATGTTGATTTTATGTCTTGAATATTTAATGTATATCGAAATAGCTTCGTCCTGTGAATTCGTCTGCGTTATATTCGGTGATAATATCACTACATAGTATAAAACAAAGTCGTTTGCTACGTCTGTCTGTCTATTCATGATAAACCTAAAAAATACTGAACGGATTTTCATGCGGTTTTCACAAATGGATAAGTTCGGTAAGTTTAGATGTATGATTTGTCAAAGTTTTTGTATTATAAGAGTGAGATAACGTCCCCTGGACCCGCTAGTTCAGAATAAAAATACTTTATGTATGTACTCCAAATTCCATTTTATGCAGTAAGATTTTAAGTACCTAATTGTAGTTAAATGTTAACTGTAGGCTATATTTCATTTTTTCTTTTAGATATATTTAAACATTAGCAATTGTACGTACTTATTTATGCAGTTATTAATATATAATCATATAAATAATACATTTTAACGAGAATAAAATAGTAACCATCAAGCACTGTGCGCATTTTGCTGATCTATCTATCATTTTAAATAAAACTTCTATCAACTATCGACAACAAATTATCATATTTTGTAGGACACTCCCTACAAGCCCTGCTATCTAATATAAGCTGTCAAATTATCATTACTGCACAACCCCTATGAAAAGGCCTACTGACATATATTCTACATTAGCCCATGCCCGCGATTTCGTCCGCGTAGTAACAGTTACTTTGGGCTAACGCTAACACGCAGCAGAAACTCCCAAGACGAAAAAAGATCCCGAATTTGAAACATTATTTAACTATGCTCCGCTTCTTTTGGCCTTAGCGTAATGATATAGCCTATAACCTTCCTCGATAAATGAGCTATAAAACAATGAAAGAATTTTTCAAATCGGACCAGTAGTTCCTGAGATTACCCCCTACAACATCACAAACTCACAAACCTTACCTCCTTATAATATTAGTATAGATTCAAATTATTATAGTATAATAATAATTATATTAAAATATTAAGTATATAAGTATATTACGTATACATAATATTGTGACAAGTAAGAGCTAACAAGAAAAGTATCGTCGTAACCGATACAGCCTTTTCTAAGATTGAACCACAAACAACGGACACACAAATTTAATTTATACGTATCGATTGTTACATATTAAAATATCATAATGAAGTGAATATATGTATGTTTATGGTATTTAAATATAAAGATGGCGCGTGATTGTTATGTAACTGAATTTGTACACTTAAAAAAATATAAATAGAATTATTTGTAAATATCTTACCGTTGATTTGATTGTGTCTCTGAAAGAAGGATTACTACTCTACATCTTCCTGCTATATAGCTTCGTCCACGTAGAAAATATATACATATTTTTATATAAAACTTTTTTCCTATGTGTTTATATTTTTATTTATACTGTGATAGCCTCATCAAAACATTGCAACTTGCAAAATGAATTAGCGTAAATTATATGCAATTGTATTCACTAGAGATGAAACGGAGAGCGGTTCTGCCGGATGCCGAATGTCCGGTTAGGAGCTTACCCATATAAATTGCGTTCCAACTAATGATGTTACAACTATCATTGGTTCCAACGAGTTCATTCATATAGTAACAATGCCTACAACAATATAAGTGTTTGCACAGCAATGAATAATTAAAAAGTAGATTCATTTTTCTTTTCAATGACGATTATCTAGACCTCCATCGAAGGTTTAGCAATATATCAACCTAGTTGTTTCAATTTCACGCGTATATTGATAAAACGTCATATTAATAAAGCAGCCAATACATTGTTTTCCAAATAAGTAACGCCCCATTGTCCTGAAAAGCCTTGACCGATTCACCGGCCTTTGCGCCCAACGTACTACGCAACCAGCCGAAATGCCAACTAGGGTGCCAAAATGGGCAATCCTCAGCTAGAAAATGAACTATCTAGTTTCAGGTTATATCTATAAAAAGCCTAAAACAATTTTGTCATATTAGTAATTATATTTTGCCTACAGCTTCTCTCGTGTTAGTGTAAATTTAACGTACCTCTCGGGAACTCTAATTTTTCTCGATGAAGATCCTTATATCCTTTTGTGTATATCGAACAACATGTATACGAAATTTCATAATAATCGATGAATAGAAATGATAATATTAGTTCGGATGTATCAAAATAGACAGCCTTTTTTCGACTGCTGGAATTATTTATGTACATAAACGTAATATTTTTTTTTACTTTCAAATACACAGAAACTCGTTTATGTAAATAACAAATATTCTTATTTGGAGCAGGTATCGAACGGATACAATATATTAAAAATAGCCGGATAGGACAGTCATCGAATATCCGTTACTAAATATTCTATAACATTTACATATGAAAACCCAAGACACACAGTCTCTAATAAAATTAGCGTTCAAAACCGGCCGCCAAAACTCCCCAATATATACATACGTGGTTTCAGTTAAGCCATAAACTTATGATTTTGCAAATTCAACCGTACATGAATGATTTAAAGTTATTTTTATAAGAGACGCAAGCGACGCAAGGCTATTTGATTTGATAATCCAAAATTATGCACTCATTTTTGTGTGCCGACTGTGAAGCATTAGGTGTGCAACTTGGGTTTTGTATATCAATGCTCTACATTTTTTTACGCTGGGATCGAAAAGGGAATACATACTCATACTCTCATTATTGATCGTTTCACATTTTAATTACATGTTTTTTTAAGGACGTATAAAACGAAAATGTATTTTATTTCTATCATGTAATATTTTTGTTTCTATTATTACATAGTCTTTAATCAGTATCATTGTATTTCACAAAAGTCATTGACCTACTTATAGCGAATCTTATTGCTATATTGCTTAATTTGAAAGTTTTCTTTATAAAAAATATAGGCAAATAATATATATTATGTAATTATTTAATTTATTTATATTTTCTAAGCTACCTTTATGCAAAAATTCAGTGTGTGTGCCGGCCATTCTGAAATACGCCATTTTGTTTTTATTTCATTTTCGTGTATTGTCATCACGGATGACAAATATAAAAAAATTGCAAAGTCGTAGATCAAAAGGGACTAACTAGTTCTTATTAGTGTTGCAAAATTTGACCGAAACAAACTATCAAATATTGCAAATTAAATAAAAACTAATACCTAACTAGGGTTACAGGATTCAAGCGATCAAGCGAAGCGATGTTCACAATCTATGATATACGGTTATTATTATTTTTTTTTATAAATCATAGGAGGCAAACGAACAAGCGGGTTACTTAATGTTAGGTGATCACCGCCGCCCATAGACACTAGCAACACCAGGGGAGTCGTAAGTGCGTTGCCAGCCTGTGTTTTGGGGAAATGGGGGAAAAGGGGAGGATGAGAGGAGAGGCGAGGGTAGGGGAGGTAGGTTTCCATCGTTCTTACTGACCGCACTAATCGCAACAATGTAAGCACTGCTACTTAACGTCGGTTTTCTGTGAGAGGGTGGGACATTCCCGGGCGAGCTAACCCATTCATGCGGAAGCCAACATTAGCTGCAGCGTAACTCTACCGCCTAGTAAACCTACTACCTACTAAACTACCAGGGTATCCTGGATACCCGTCTTTTAGTGCTAAGTTCTTATCATAAAAATTATATATAATTGTAGGTATTTTTATAGAATATGTAGTTAATGATATAAACAACAATCCGTCACGGGCGATAAACACGAGTCCATTCTCGTCGTATTGTTCAACGAATGTTTAACGTCGACGCGGCAACAGATTTGCATCAAATGCAACAATACGATTAGACTTCCTGTGTAGTACGTACATAGTTACACTTACACATTAGATTTTATCGAATATATTCGAATACTCGTAATCAACTGTGGTGTAAACGAAAAGGTTACAAAATCAAACTGACAATAGCATTTATTAATTAAAATTTAATATGTTTAAATATTTACAACTCAATCGAGATAGTAATAGTATTAGTGTTGGTCGTGTGAATGACGTTATTTTATATTTCGGGATAACAGACCTTTTTTCCGGTATTCCATAGGTTCTTTTGCCTGTACTTCAGACGCTATGTTGCAATTTACAATAGGCCGAATTTTTATGTAGGACGATTATCTAAAAGATATTCTTCTGTCCTTGAGCAATCAAGAGGTGAAAGTGGTGAATAAACGAACCACAGTAGCATTTATAATATTAGTTAAATAGTCAAAATTGTGAAGCTCAAAAGTTTGTTTGATAAAGATAATGTTGATCTTAGGAAGTTTATTTGCCACGTTATATTTTATTTATGGAGAAACGTTTTAGGTTATCTGACTACATATGCCGTATAGATGATGCCATGATGCCATATAGATACGAAAGAAGATGCTTAGGTTAGCAAATTCGGCTGTTTCCTACATATTAACTTACCTTAAGTATTCGTACGATTACAGTTCCGTTGGGTTATGTTATGATCTTACAGTTGAGTTGATTTACTCGTGTGTCCATTACCTGTTACTAATCCCTCAAAACTAAACTGCGGTTTTAATGGAAAAAAAGACTAAATGTTAATCGAAGATATGCTTTAGCATTTTCTTGAAAGGTTTTATCATGAACGCAGTACTTTAACAGTGATGCGTGTTTCATACAAACAGACATTTCTAAGAATGATTGAAATGTATTTTATTATTCATTCCTAAAATTAATTCCTGCGACAATTTTTTTTCCAAAAATTTACAAGTACAACTTCGTTCGATTTTTATGCTTACTGATATAAATTTGTACTAAAGATACAAATAGAATATGGAAATTATCAAAACTATGATTTTTATCTTTTCTTACTAAACTACAACAATGATGCAACATAAATGTTATCTACTATTAAAACATCAAATTATCATTGCTCAATCGACTACCATGTTTCGAGGTTATTACAAAATTGAAGATTCATCTAATAACATAATTAATTGTCCTCTTTCTCATCAGGTGTTGCCAAACAATACGCGGCAATCATCCGCGTTTCACAACGAAACATTTAGCATTCTAACAAATGCCAACAACACCTACATGGTTAACAAGAAAATATGTAATAATTTATTTGCAATAGTTAGTGGAACGGTTATTTAATGATTTTCGTGTTTGATGTAGGTACACCTGAATGATTAGTGATGCGTTTTTAGTCCGCAGGTTACAGACTCGATTGTTACGCTACAAGACAATAGATTTTACAAAGTTGAGAAACAGTATGCCATGATCAATCTGTATTCGGCTCTCTGCCACTAACTTAATATAGTGCATATTATAAGTAACATGTACGTTTTCAGCATTAAAGAATTCTTTTTATTTTATACTAAGACTAGCCTCTGCCCGCGACTTCGTTCGCGTGGAATAGATACACTAAAACTAACACGCAGCAATTCTCAAAAGAAAAAACATCCCGATTTTGAAACATTTCTCGTATGTGCTCGGCTCCTTATTGGTCTTAGCGTGATGATCGATCTCGGTGAATGAGCTATATAACACTGAAAGAATTATTCAAATCGGACCAGTAGTTCCTGAGATTACCCCCTACAACCTCACAAACTCACAAACTTTACGTCTTTTTAATATTAGTATAGATTAGATTATTATAGGTATATCTGATTTTTGCTCACGTCTTCATTCGCAATAATGTAACCCTCACAACTTGTATGCAAAATTCCTTGATGACAGATTAAATAGTTAAAGCGTAACAAACAAACTGACATTCGCATTTATACTTGTTATATATGTAGGGCAGAGATAAAATGACGTCTAAGTAGTGACGTCATGGTTATGATTTGAACGATTAATCCAACAAGAACAATCGAATAAAACGTTAACCGATACAAAAATGCAACACTGAAAGTAGTTACGAATTATCCGTAGATGTGACTAGCCCAACTGTCTGAGCGAGGATATCCACTATATAGTTATCGGTCACCTTTTAAGACATTCAGACAAAGCTAACAGTCAATTATATTCAAAATACATGAACAGCCGATAACTTCAAACAATGGCGATGGAGGTCATTAGTAACTCCCCCGAGCTAGTCAATAGTATATTTTTATTTTATTTGAAAGTATAGTTATATCGATTATATAAGGTAAAGCTACATTATAATAAGGTGATCTTACAACTAATAAAAGTACTAATATAGAGGAAATAACATTAATAAGGTCATTTAAAATCTCACAGACATATAATGTATACACCGGATATATACGTTTTAATTCGCAACCTCTTTCATTTTTCTTCCCTCTTTCATTTAAAATCTGTTTAGTCATTTCTAACCTTACTCTACCTAGCTGCCACCTACCACCACCATCGGAAATGTGACTGATAGTTATACAAATGAGAACCAGTCTTCCTTTCTCTATATTAAGTGTGTTCTTTAGTATCTTGTGAAACTGGTCGAACTGAAAACCGTTAAGTTATAAAGAATAAACTATTTCTGGTAATTAATTTCTGATTATAGGTCTCCTTTCACAACAATTCATAAAGGTCGTAATATTAATTCACTGTCAAACAAATTAAAACACACAATGTTCGTGTTCGAATCAACGAAGTATGACTAATTGCTAGCTTCACTTGTCATTATGAAAAATAAAACAATGATTTTTATTTACAACCATTACTTACTACTGGTTAACAAACGATTAAATACTTGTAACCAAGGATGATGAAGCGGAATTCAGTTGAAAGTAAATTATCGAGAACTCCAACGAATTTAGCTTAGTAATGCAACGAAGTTTTTTAGAAAATGACCTCTCGTGGAGTTTCTTCTCGCCCACCCCTTGTGGGGGCGTGCGGGGTGTCAGCGTCAGGGTGGCCCCTCTAGCTGAGGCTTCACTCGCCTCCCGCAACTACGGGAGGGTATTCTGTTTCGGGGGGGGGCCGTCTTTAAACGGCCTGCCCCTGTGGATGTCTTGTCCTCTTTCCCTCTCACTCTCTCATCGGCTCTCTCGCTCGGTCGTCGACGGCTGTTGCGTTGAGGTGGCGACAGCCGGCCTTCCTTCTCTTTCTAGCGTCCATCTGCGACATGTGCGCTCTCCCTCTTCGCGGATCAGTCGCATGTGGGCTCTAATTTTGCCCTCCCACTCGGCTTCAATTTTTTGGGCTTCCCCTTTTGGTGCAGACTTCATTTTTTCCTCTTTGGCGTCCAATAGTTCCTTGTAGCCTCCCATCAGCTCATCGAGCCGGGCTTCCTCCTCGGGTAGGAGCTGGTATTGTTTGGGGCCTTTTTTCTTCCTACGGGTTCTCTTGGGTCCCCTTGTAGGAGGATCGTTGGCGGGCGCCATAAGGCTGCCCGCCGCCGATTCTTCAACTACCCGGGGGGTCGTGGTGGTCTGCGTGTGTCTCCCGGTAACTGACCGGGCCACGGTGCCTGCGCGGAGATTCCTGAGCTCGCGTTTGAAGACGGGGCATCTCTTCTTGTCATTTGCGGTGTGGGCGCCCCCGCAGTTGGCACAGGTCGCCGTCTCTTCCTTGGGGCGTTCACATTGGTGGGCGGCGTGAGGTCCGCCGCACCGCACACAGGCGATGGGTCTATGGCATTGTAGAGAGGAGTGCCGGAACTGCTGGCAGCGGAAACACTGCGCCAGCCGGCGAGCTCCTCTCCAGGCTTCTATCTGTATCTCAGGCATGCTCATCAGTGAAGATACATTGTAGATGGCTGGTATCAGCCCTGGTGTTCTCGCGAGCACGACGAAGTAGATGCACCCGCTTCTACCGCGCCGGCCGTTGATTTCTCTGGCATAATTCACCACGAACCCCTCTCTTCGGAGGGCCACGGCGATGTCTTGTGGACTTATCCCTCTTGGCAGGCCGCGGATCGCGACCTTGAGGCCTTGCTGGGTGTGGGGCGTATAGGTAAACCAAGACGCCCCCTCAAGCTTCTCGACGAATTTGAGCGTGATCAGGTGCTCCTCGACGTCCTGCGGGATGAAGCGCACTCCGTTCCCGTAGGCGCGAACGTTGGGCCCGTGCCCCAACTGATCCGCCAGTTGTGGGAGTAGCCGGACCCAGTCGTGGGTGCTCTCGACCACAATAGGCGGGTAGCGCGGGCCTTTCGCGTCGGGCGATGCAGGCGTTAGAATTTCGTCCGCGGCGGCAGCACTGTCGCGCGGAGGCTGCAAATTAGGGTTCCGCGGGCAGTCGACCGACGTAGTACGCGGATCGCGCGCAAGCGGCGCTGCGATCGACGCGTAAGTAGGCTGCTCGCGGGCAACCTCACGCGACGGAGCGAGGGCGGGTGCGGGTGCGCGCACCGGCGTCGCTGGGTCGGGGTCTACGCGAAGTTGAGGTGTCTGCGCTGGTTGCGTGGTGCAGGCTCTCTTCTTCAGCGGGGCTTCAACTGGTGTAGGCGATGTTGGTGAGGACGCGCGATCGGACACGGGCCCAGCTTCGGGTTCGCTGCGCTTACGGCGCAGCGCTCGACCGAGCGGGCTAGTCGGCGCGTCGGAGAAAGCGGGCGGCGCGAGCTTGCCGCGGGCTGCGTATGCGAGCGCGGCCTTATCGGACGCGGAAGGCAGCTTTCCACTTGCAGCGGCTTCTTGGACACGCAGGAACAGCGCCATCCAACGGAGCATCCCCTGCGACAGAGCCCCAGCTAAAATTAGCTGGGCGAGAGTGAGAATATCACTCTCGTACGCATCCGTCGCAGCGGACGCCTCGCCGGGCAGCGACTGCCGCGCGTCCGGAGTCGGCGTGCTGGAAACAGGCACGGAGGTGCGGGGTCCAGTGGGCGTAGCGGTGGTCGATGTAGAAGCGGTGTCGGGTTCCGTGGGCTGGCCAGGGGTCGTCGTGCAGGGGTCTGGTTGGCCCTGAAAAGGGCCTTTTGTGGATCGTCGGCTCGACGCAAGAGGCGGAGCGGACGAAGGGGCGCTTGACTTGCGCATCGTCGCGTAGGTCGGAGCAGGCGGCGCTCGCGGACGACCTCGTACGCGCAGACGACGGAGCCGTCTAAATGACCTCTGAAACATTTACATACTTATATATTACTAAACTAGCCTTTCCCCGCGACTTGGCTTGTGTAAATTTACCTAATAGTCCCTGGGAATAATGTCGGTTTTCTGGACGAAAGATGTGGGACATGAAACGTAATGAGTGTGCAAGGACGAGGAGTGATATAAGATGACGGATAATACGTTCACATTGAAACCGCGATTGAAACGAATTATTAATATCTAGCCAAAACACTAAGAAGATGTAATCTTAAGATTAAAGTAAATGTAAGAATAATTGATAGGTATAATAATCTGGCGAATACATTAAGACTTTTAACAAAATTGACTTTATACGTAAGTGAATTCAAGAATCGTGCCATTGTATAGTTAGACGCGATTGGTACGTGCATTACACACAACTAGTAACTGAAGCTAGTAAATTACAAACATCAAAGATGATAATGGTAACAAACCTGTAGATATCATTCGTATGCAATGTACTTGTAACCTCTTCTTTTTAACGCTCTTTATTACATCAGAATTGACAGAAAACATCTTTATTTTAGATTAGAAATCCTTAAAGCGGATTCATCGCTGAAAAGTAAAGCGAAACGTAACGAATGGACGTGGAAAGCGCAGACGGATGTCGTAAAATGGCAGGCGACGGCGTTGCGAGCACCGCTGCTTCGACTACCGCCCGCTCTCACCCCTCCCGCCCTCGAGTGCTTCACCTGCGTTCGAGCGTACTGTGGAGATTTGCAGTCTGGCGAAAGGGCTATGCACCAGGACCTGACTGAAGTTAAATGCGTTTACACTGTCCTAATGGTAAGATACTTTTTTTTCGAAAAAAAAAAACTATCACAATCACGGATTTCGCAGGTTCCATATCGTATATGCACTCTAAACTTTTTGTTAGAGGCGTAGTTACTCTAAGATAGGATACGGATAAGGAGGAAAAAAATATTAATTCTCTTTGATAAATCATTTTTTTATTGTTTTCTGTGAATATATGCATAAGTCTCTTAGTTGAAGGAATCTTTCGTTAATTTAAAGACCTACAAAGCATGTAGACACAGAGCGCTAAATCTAATAACAAGCCATAGGATTTATCAGGTCACGTTTTTCCATTAAATCAAGATGGTGGTCAACTTCTAGTGTCTTCTTCTTTATGTCGTCGCAAAATTGACCAATTTTTAAACGATGATGCCTTGGTGGTACTTTTTTCAGCCACCGTGTCCATCGAAGTCAAATAAAACCCTACCATAAATCGGAGGTTTTCGATTTACATAGTGATGGAGCTAACTAGATTAATCCTGGGTTTGTTCTAATGCCTGCTTAGCTAGCTACTACACTGAAGTTAAGTTGCCTAGTACATAAGTGCACTTATAGAGGAAGCTTAAGAAACGAGTCTTCTCGATGTTATTTTAGAAGCGAAACTTCTGATTTGGTTTTAAGTGAATGAGATGAATATACTATGAAGGTGTTCGTCTTTAGCATTATTTTGTATTATTTTAATATAAATATTAACACTGAAAACAACACACCATATTTTCTAAATTCCGCAATAGTCAACTACGAAAAATAATGTGCTATAAATTTCAATGTTTCTCTCTCTCTCTCTCTCTGTCTCTCTTTGTATCTATTTCGTATATATAAGGAATATACTACATTATTCTCTCACAGCCTAAAACCTATGTATATATTTATAGCTATCTCTTTTTCGTTCCACAATACACAAAGAATATTCACTTAAAATATAAATGTTATTTTTTTTTTGCGAACTGACTACGCTATTGATCTAGCAAGGTCTTAACAGCTTCACCGGACTACAAAAAATAAATGAGAATTGTTTATTGGTTATGATTATCATAATTGGAAAATACATCGATTTACAGCATTGTCACTCGGTGCCAGAGCTCCGCGACGAGGTGTATTGCCAGCTGATGAAACAAACTACATCGAACAGATCACTGATGCCAGACTCGTGCCAGCGCGCGTGGCGGCTCATGTCCATACTCGCTGCTTACTTCACATGCTCAGAGATACTCAGGTACTAACGTCTACTGAAAAGACTGTAATAGGTAATATAGGGGTAAGAATGCCTAAATAATATTTTGCCTGGAGTAAACAAGATCCAAATGTCTACATCAATTTCAAGAGAAACTCAAAGAGTTTACTGTGTAACTTTGCAGATGATTGGAATCCGCGAAGTGATTAATTTGTTGGCTTTCTCAAATCATAAATTGTACTTTAAATAGAAATGTAAACTTAAATAACACTTAGGGTACCCAACTTTAGACAAAAATACAGCGTTGTTCATTGATTGTGTGAAATGTTACAATTAGGACTTTTTTGTTTGATAAATCCAACCATTAAACCCTAAAACATTCAATATAAGATAGTTAACTCCGATTACAAAAGTAGTCCGGTGAAGCTGTGAAGGCCTAGTAAGGCCAAAAGCGTAGTCAGTTCGAAAAAAAAAAACGAGTATAAGTAACTGCAAAATTATTATTATATAATTATGTTATAGCTGCGTAGTATTGTTGTTAAAACTGGAAGTTAAGCCTCCTTACCCATAAACTCGCTTAATCTAATAAAAATGAACATTACCTTTAATAAGTTATTCGAACACGAAGATTATAATTTAAATACGTTGTATGAGTCGTTATAATCCAAAACGTGCTAAATCCAATTCTAGTTATCCCTAGCGTAATTTTTCAAGATTTTTAAATTTTGTATATGTAAAATATAAAGATCATACAAAAAAAACTAAAAACTTTAATTATATTTTACCTTTCAACTTTCAGTTTGAACTTCGTTTTTCGGTGTATAAAAACTAGACACCTTAAAAAATTAAATATATATTATATGAACGTTTACTATTGCCTCTTTTTCGATCTGACTACGCTATTGACCTAGCAAGGTCGTAACAGCTTTACCGGACTGTTAAAATTGCGTTTAGCTCGTTTTGGAATGTAACGAAAAATATATTAATTATGTAATAGAGTTAAAATTGATATTTATTTATATTATACTTTGTACGCAGGCCGTTCCTAATAGAGTACTTGTCAGCGGCCGCGGCGGACCGACGCAGGCCGTGCCAGGGCACTGCGGTAGTCTGCCTCGCTAACCTTAGGAAGACATTACGCTGTGGCGGCAGGAAGAATGTACCCAGTGTCGAAGAGGTAAGATTTTATGACATCCTAATAAATTCATTCGTTATAATTTTTTTTTTATTGAAGCACGACAAAGTGACTGCATTATGCCTGATGGTAAGCATAGTACAATCCAAAAACAGTGGCGACCACCGAGAGACAGATCATCCATCGCCGATCGCCGCTGTCATGCCGGCCATAATGACGAAAGTCACCCGGTACTGGATATGCACAGGCTGATCCCGAAACGCGACGCGCAGAAGCGAGTCACTATGACGGGCTTTTTCGCCATGTAGATGGTGGTTGCGACCCAGTCGGGCTGTAAAACCCTACCACCCCGCTATCGCCATTGCCTCGTTCGTTGATGAGCAGGGTGCACCACGTGCAGGTGAGGTTGGCTTGGGTGACTCAAGTCTTAAGATTACTCGACACCACTTACACCCCAAATTATTATATAAAGTAACTGAACCTATGAAAAATATAAAAAAAGAGTTAAAACTATTGACTTTTTTGAGAAATTATATGTTTTTTTCGCACGTATTGACACCAAGATTATATATACAAACTATAATTTTATCTTATAAACGTTTTCCTGCCTTGATAATAAAAACAAACTTAACCTTTTTTTTTCGATCTGACTTCGCTATTGACCCAGCAAGGTCTTAACAGCTTCACCGGACTACAAATATTTAACCGCAGTATTGCCTACTGGGCGTAACTGTGAATCCTAACCCTTTCTTAAATCCATCTGAACAGACACCGAAAATATCATGTTAATCTATCTATCCAGCCGTTTAAGAGAAATTCAGTCACATACGCACGAACAAAAGAACTGAATATTTAATACTCGGCTGATTAATTTCTATGGTTATTTTCAAATATTATAGTGGACGCTACTTTGCACTTCCGCTAGGAATTGATTGACCACCACTACGTCTAACTACAACAGAAAGAAAATCAATTGATCAATAAATATATATTTCGTATATATTAATTATACAAAATATAATTAATATAAATATAATATTTATTAATAAACTAATTAAAATATGTTGTAGATTGACGTGTAATCTCGACAATCAAATTATACGTATTTCGCTCCGTCACGGTTTCTTTCTGTTGTAGTTAGACGTAGTGGTGGTCAATCAATTCCTAGCGGAAGTACAAAGTAGCGTCCACTATAATATTTAATTATGGATTTCTGCAAAGTAACGCCTTCTTCAATCAACGGTTATTTTCAAGTTGTTGTAAAAGCGATAAAATCTTTTATTGGTTCATCTGTCATTTACAATTTCGAGCTTCTATGGCGTTTTTAAATTTCAAAATCAAATGAGATATTAAAGTTAATATTATACATTCAAATTAATGTTACATATTCAAATTAATGTTACGTATTCAAATTAATATTTTATAGCTAAGTATATCCAAATACGGCGCTCAGTTATATTCTTAATATATCTCACTTTAAGAAAGTTAGATATTTGTGTGGGTGTTTTTTTATTTGCTTGATTACGCAAAGTTATTGAAACACCAAAAGTCGTTCTGTTATAAATGAATGACACATGTAAATATTTTTTAGCTTTGTATAAAGTATTTTTTAAGAAATTTGACTATAATCAGATTCTTGAAGTTTAACATATTATTGTTATTTTGCCATTGAGTGCAAATACTGTATATTAATTTGACTTGACCTTATTCGAAGCTTATTTATGAGATAGGCACTTCCGTTCCCGCCAGCATGCCCACTTTTGACAGTAAATAACACTTAAGTTCCGGTCAAATATCTTACTTGTCTTATAAATAACTTCCAATTGTTGATGGCAACTACAAACTTTTTCGTCTATAAGTACTAAACAAAATCCAAAACTAATAAAGAAAGTCGGTTCAGGAACAGAAAAGAAAAATAATTTACCGAAACTCCTTCATCTTTACCTATTAACTAAAAAATCTACTAAATATTTTAATCGCAAAAAACGAGATGTTACTGTGAAGAAAATAAATACATTGTCAAATAGTAATTTTTCATGTTTGCAACCTCCTTTAGCGATAGTGGAAGATTAAGACAAGTGTTGAATGAATGCTCTTTTTTTGAAATACTTTTTAAAGTTTCAGCGTTTACCCAGATCCCACTTGATTGTTAAAATACCTAGAGGGAACTAGCTTTCGAGTGCAACTCGAGAATAATAGCTAACCAGAATGGTTTAGAAAAAGGCCTACTACTGAAAGCTTTGACTTAGTTGCAAAAATTGGAACTCACATCGATGGATGCGGTGTCCAAACATGCTGTCAACTGAGCCAAAGTCAAGTTCGGTATCACAACAGTGATAACCCCGGTATCAGTTGTCCATAAGGAACGGTAACCATTTAATATTAGATGGGCCGTCTATTTGCTGCACTTTTTAACCCACCGGTGGCAAACGAGCGAGGTCACCTGATGGTATGTAATTACCGTCACCCATGGACACCTGCGTCACGAAAGGAATCACAGATACGTTGTCGACCCTTGAAAAACTAATAGTTTCGTTTTTTGAAAATTTGCAATTTCTATTGGTCCGGAGATATAGAGGGAGAGGAGATATGCTTCTGGGAGTTCATTTATCACTATATATTATAAAGCAAAGTCCTATGCCACCTCTGTTTGCGATAAACTCCAAAACTACAAAATGGATTAGGTTAGGCATATAATTTGTCAAGGTTTTTTTATTATCAGGCCAGGACAGGGCAGGACAAACTAAGCAATCAACTCTTAAAAATATGATGCTTGCAGGTAACAGCCGTGTCTGCAGGGCGGTCTGCTCGCCGGCAGTTGTACCGGCTGCCGGGCGGGGCCGAGCGCGTCGTCAACACGCGCTGTGCGACTGTCGTGCAGGACATCGTCAATGAGCTTTGCGAACTGGTCAGTCATCTCTTCACTACCACTTTACAAATTACTACCTTTTGCTATATCACTTTATTAACACTTTACAAATTACCAGCTTTTACCTACGATTCTACTCGTTCTAATCTAAATGCTGATATCAGAGCTGATGGTACTCGCGCCCGCATAACATGTAACTTTCGTTTTCCTGTACGGATTGCTCAACTGATAACAGTAACAATTTTTTGGGCCGCTGCATTGGTTCACATAAACTGAACCTAGAATAATCAATCAGTCGGCGATAAAAATGATGGATAATTTGTTTAACTATACGATTTAAAAAAGATTTAGGTTTGATCCATCCCTCGGAATAAGTACATTTTCTCCGAATGTTAGTTTCCTTTCTATAGTCAATCGTAAATAGCTTCGATCAGTATTCAATTCGGAATTAGTCTTTTTTACTTTATATTTGGCAGCCAATCTTCCAGATTATTACTGCCATTGTCTAGTAGATAATAGTACACAAGTGTCGTGCGATCATTTAAATGTCAATGTTAATGTTCCAACAAGATGGTTGATCCCTTGCTAGAACCTTCCTGGTAATTTTTGTGGCACCTCAGAATTCATGCTCCGTGTCATGATTTTCAATTCACTTCACTTATGCACGATAAACTAATTATATCACATAAAACACCACCAATTTTACAGAATACATAGTCAAGTAAAATAAGATTATGAATAGAATATAAAAACCACTACATGACAGATTAAAATCCCGCCAATAACTCTAAATTATACTTTTTATTAGTTTTAATTATCGTTTTTGAAGTTATACTTCTTTTGGCGCGTTAGGGAAAAATGATGAGAGTAAATTTTACGAAGCGTGCGCACACCGTCACGAAAAACCGACACCGTAAAGTTAGCTATAGTCAACATTTTGTTTCTCTGTATTTTTATGTATTAAAACCGTTTTTTTATTGTTAGTGTAGTTTTTACCAGAAATGTAGAATAAGGCAAAAGATAAAAATTTTAAAAAGATTTTTATCATGTTACGTCAAAGAAGTATAACTTCTAACGCGTGAAATTTTTGGTGGGATTTTAGTCTGTCATGTAGTGAATTTTATATTTTATTCATAATCTTGTGTTATTTGACTCTATAATGTGTACATTTGGTGTTGTTTTACGTAATATAGTTAGTTTACTGTGCATAAGTGAAGTGAATGGAAAATAACACCACGGAGCATGAAATTCTGAGATTTCACAAAAACTCCCTGGAAGGTTCTAGCAAGGGATCCACCATCTTGTTAGAATATTGATTTACACGATGTTTAATATTGAAATGATTGCACGACGCTTGTGATACTATGGCAGTAATAACCGGAAAGATTGATTGACAAAATTAAGGTTAAAAAAAAGTACACTTGTACACTTTTTTTTTGCTAATATAGGTTTCGTGTATGAAGAATGTTTATAATTGTTTATGTTGGCAGATCGGTGTGAGGAGCGAGGCGGAGCGTGCGGAGTTCTCGCTGTACTGCATAGTGGCGGGCGACGCGCTGACGATGCCGCTGGCAGGAGACGAGTACGTGCTGGACGTGACGACGGAGCTGCAGCGCGCGCACCATCCCTTCTACCTCATCTTCTGCCGCTCCGTGTGGCACGCCCCGCTGCGGACCGACGCGCCGCCGCTCTACACGGAAGTGCTCTTCAACCAGGTTTGAATTATTATTCATGTGACACATCTATAGGCGCGAATTAACTTTGCACTATTAACGAAATGCTCAAGAACATTTGCAACCCTATCTGTATAAATATAAGATTCAAACTGTTTTTCTGCCACTCGTTTTACTTATGTAACGCGGCACGCGCCGACGACCTACCGCCCTTTAATAAATGCCGCAAAACACACCGCTCCTATGCCTAGCAGTGATTTGTTAGTTTTGTATTTCATTAGACAATTGACTTTCCCGCATTAAATGACGTCATTTTTTTAGTACTGGAATTTTATGTGTTTAATTTTAAAACAAATTTAAAATTAACAATAGTTAAAAAAACAGTCGCTATCTTATGGAGCGAATTTGTATTGCTTTATCTTTTCATTATACCTTAGCTAATTCCTGTCGTAATCGGTTTTTTTATGCGTATAGCTTATACAAAACAATTTCGATGTTTCACATCTGCCAGGCGTCTCGGGACGGCTTAATTTCTTCTACCTTATAAAGAGTCTTTAAAAAAGTTTCCAGCATTTACCATTGTTAATACGCCGTAGTTTGGTAATGCAGAGAGACTTTTAATGTGAAATATTTGTTGGTTTGCCTTTGCAGTCAAATCGGCACATATGCCGTCACGGTAAACGGCAGGATGCGCACTTGTGCCGTCACGTCCCTTTTACGCCGACATTGTACCGAATTCCTAGTATATGTGTACATGTACTATACTCATTGTTGTTTCTCTCTGTGAACTATTTATTTCTATCGGACTATAGATTTAATATACCTATTTGTAATTATGTTTTAATATTAATATTATACGTTTTAATATTAATAAATGGTATATTTGTATTAATGGTAATTTTGTCATACAAATTCATATTTTCACAAAATTCACTTTCCTACATAATTCAAGTTAGACTCATCATATTTTTTTTCCTATTTGTCACTTTTTATCAATCAATTAAATAAAAATAATATAGATAATATATTCTTCTATTAATTTAAAACACAGTTTTTAAAATCGTGAGATAGCAATTTATTGATCGACGAAGTCGATTTTTAATATTCTTAACGACATTTGATATATGTGTTTATAAGAGTATCGGTGCTTGTTGGTAGGTGGCGCCAGACTACTTGGAGGGTCTGCTAGTGGTGGTGCCGGGCGGGCAGGCGCCGGGAGCCGCTGTACTGCGCGACGCGGCGCTGGTGGCAGCCCTACTGCACCGGGCGGCGGGGCTGGCGGAGGCGCCGGCGCCGCGGGACCTCAAATTCCTACTGCCGAAGCCGCTGCTGGCGCTGCGGGACCCGCGTCCCGGCAAGTGGGCGAGTTGGGTGGCGACCGAGTGGCCGCACGCACGATCCCTCACGCCCGCCGCTGCCAAGGCTAAAGTGCTCCAAGTACGTTGCATATAATGTTCAATTTATATACACTTAAGGGATTGCCTATTATATGACGTTCTTAAAAATTGTCGTTGAATGGGTGAAAATAAACAATATTTTTTTGAGCTCAACTCTCCCAACGATACATCGTCATCCGCATAGTAAGAGGTGACAAAGGACTGATGCAGCTAGCTTCCTTTAAGCCTCGTCCTTATAGGGAGGTAGGCTGAGTACACAGCCAGCCGCTTTCCCTCGTAACATGAAAACTTCTCCTCCAGCCCTCCTTAATATTATTTTAAGCTCAACCCACCAACGTCATATGATTTCAAAGTTCTAGAAGGTTGTCAGGCAAAACTAGTGGCGTTATATTTAAACTGTATTTAATTCTGAATACCACTACACTTTTCATCAAACACTTTAGGTATATTTCAGCAACTGTAAGTGCAAGACAATCTTTTTCAAAATTTATAATATTACTAGGTACTTTTGGCCACATCAACATTTATCATCAACAACCTGATTTTATGACAGCTTATAGTAAAAAAAAACAATATAACTTGAAAATCTTATTTTATTAATTAAATATTTTAGATACCCTTTCACGAATACAGTGATCTAGGAAAGAAAGGATCATATCGGTCATGTCATAGAGTTAAACAAGTGCTTCATGTTGTATAGGTGTTGTCCCGGTGGCCGTTGTTTGGCTCGTCGTTCTTCGCGGTACGGCGCGTGACCGGGGGCGGTGCGGGGGGCGGAGGTGGCGGTGCGGGGGGCGGAGGGGGGGGTGCGGGGGGCGGAGGGGGCGGTGCGGGGGGCGGAGGGGGTGAATGGCGCGAGTGTGTGCTGGCGCTGAACCGTCGCGGCGTGCACCTGCTGCACCCGGCGACACACGAGACGGAAACCCACTGGCCCTACTCTGACCTCATCTCCACCAGGAAGGTAACACAGATACAAAGAAAAAATTTACTTGAACCCTATCTATATACCTGAAACAGGAGTTTTCGGGGAGATGTTCGAATCTCATATAGTGGTTTTTAAGTTTTATCTATACTAATATTATAAAGAGGTATAGTTTGTGACGTTGTAGGAGGTTATCTCAGGAATTACTGACCCGATTTGGAAAATTCTATCAATGTTATATAGCTCATTTATCGAGGATGGTTATAGGCTATCATCACGCTAAGACCAATAGGAGTGGAGTACCAATGAAGAGTGCTTCAAAATCGGCTGTTTTTTTTCTCTTGAGAGCTTCCGCTGCGTGTTATCGATAGCCCAAAGTATCTATGTGCAATAGATACGCGAACGAAATCGTGGGGAGAGGCTAGTTCATAATAATATGATATTTTGCTATGTGTTTTGTTATAATGGTGATATATTACGTAATATAGTTTGGTTATCGTGCACAAGTTAAGTGAATGGGAAATTATATCACAGAACATGTGTTTTGACTTACCCCAAAAATGTCCCAGGAAGTTTGAACAAGGCGGCCTTGTTATTTGATATTTGCATAATAACATCTACTCGGCATTGGCAGTCATAATCCGCGAGAAGATTCGGAGCCACAATAAAATCAAAGAAAACTTGAAACAAAGATCTAATAATATAGGTGAGAAAGTTGATATTATAGAGGCATTATTTTAATTTCGTATTTTAAATCCCGAAGACGAAATTCAAATTTACCGTTCATAAGGTTTTAAGTTTTTTTTTATGATCTTCATATTTTACATATACAAAATTAGAAGATCTTAAAAAGTAACGTAAAACATTAGGAATGGTTAAAATGGTTTTGAAATGTAACGACATTTAAAAACGTTGACTGTTTTATCGAATATACTCTTCCGTGTAATACATACGGTTGATATTAAACGGAGTACATGTGTCAGGTGCGTTCCGAGGACGGCACGCTGTTCCTGGATGTGAAGTGCGGCTCGTTGCTGCAGCAGCGCGTCACGCGGCTCCAGGCGGAGCAGGCGCACGAGGTGGCGCGGCTCGTGCGGCAGTACATCGCGCTGCAGCGGGACCACCGACACTCGCCAGGTACACACGCACACATACGGACGCACACGCACACACTCGCGTCCGCACACACACACACACACACACGCACACATACGCACGCACACACACGCGCCCGCAAACACACGCGCCCGCACACACACGCGCCCGCACACACACACACACACACACGCACACGCACACACACACACACACAGGCACGCGCCATCCATTTTTTAAATGGCAATATACCCCCGCTCACCTTGAAAACCAGAAAGCCAGAAAACCTGGAGAATGTTGGTTTAAAAATTACTACAACAAAAACTGAATACTTGTTTTGCGATTTTGGTGGTACCTCTAGTTTTCCTCCTATAGCCTTAAATGGTGTATCCTTACCAGCTTGTTCCAATTTTCGGTATCTCGGTTCAATGATATAAAACGACGGTGGCATTGATAAGGATGTGAAGAACAGGATAAATGCAGGATGGATGAAATGGCGAAATGTGTCTGGGGTAGCCTTGTGACCCACGAATACCTTTAAAACTCAAGGGGAAAGTTCATAAAACTATGATAAGACCGGTCATGCTGTATGCATCTAAGTGCTGGGCTACGAAAGAAACGGATGAGCGAAAATTACATGGATGTGTGGCGTTACTAGAATGGAGGAGTTGCGATCCGTCAGCTGCCCTGGACGCACGCAATTGCGCGCCAGATAGTTATTTCGACACTATTGTATTTTGGAACTGCGATTACTTCCAAGAAACGCACCTGTATGCCTACCTTGCTCTATTGCTCTTTTGAAATTCGATTAGTTCCGTGAAACGCAGCTGTGCGAAGTGTAAATCTTTCTTTATAGTTTTGTGCTACTTTTAGTCCGGACTCCGGAGTCCGTTAAATTTAAAAGACACGCCTCCCTGACCCTCTGGCAGGGAGGTTTTTAATGTCTTCCCCTGCCCCGCTCCCCTCCTCAGGCCCGGGTATGGCCTCTCATAGTGAGATTCGGCTTTTAGAAGCTGAACTCGCTAGGTTTCGTGGCTTCATCAGAAGCAACTGTCTCTCCCTAATAGAGAACTATGACGCGTTTACGAAGAAATATCACGCCGAGCACTCTTTCGCGATGCCCGCTCTCTCGGACCTACGGTCGAGGAATCAAACGACTTCGAGCTGACGAATCGTCACTCCTCTAGTGACGATATGTCCAGCTCTGACTCCGACATGGAGCAGGATCCCCCCGCTGACGACGGCTTCACCGAAGTCACGCGGCATCGAAAACCGCGCAATAAGCGCCAAAATGCCAACGGCGACTCCCGCACCCCCTAGACCAGTCTCACCCAAAGCTGCGACTCCCGCAGTCACGGGTAAGAAGCCCCGCCCTCCACCTCCTGTCACGATCCAGGACAGAGCGTCCTGGGTCGAAATCTCTAGTCTGCTGCAAGCAGCAGACATTTCTTTCACCTCTGCCATGAGTACCCTCGTGAGTATTCAGGTAACCCCTACTATTCACCGCAAACTTACACGTTTCCTGCGCGATAATAAGTTTGCTTTTTTCACCTATGCGCTCGAAGAAGAGCGTATGCTGCGTATTGTCATCCGCAGAGTCCCTTCGAAAATCCTAGTCGATGACATATACGAAGACCTCAGGGAACAGAAGTTCCCTGTCAAAGAGGTGCACCGTATGCGCTCCCCGCGCACTAGAATGCCCTACGATATGATGTTGGTCATTCTCGACGGCACCGTGGAGGGTAAGAAAATATTTAATCTCTCGACCCTCTGCGGCCTCTCCGGCGTCACCGTAGAGCCGCCGCGCAAAACGTCCGTACCCTCGCAGTGTCACAATTGCGTTAAGTGTCTCGGCGACCATTCCACTAAGGAGACGCACGAAAGACTCGCCCGATCCTCCGAGTTGTGTCTCAGGCGGCTAAGCCTTCACAGGCCGACCCCGCCCTCTCCTTCAAATTATCTGGTATGGACTGGTCAGCCCAGCTCTTAGTCTTCCACGAGATCTCGGAGATCTTCGCGTACAATGAAGTAGCAAACGATCCAAAATAGGGTCCTATTCGTGCGATCGCGAAGTTTCCCGCCATCGCAGCTACCATTCAAAGGCTCGCGCGCGCCACCGTCTCGAAATAATAATAATTTTTCTCAATATAAGATAGAGTAAACTCGCGTGTTTATATCTATCTTCCCCTAAAATCGATATACAATGTCGTTATTTCTATTTTTAGATACCGGCGCCGGCGCCGTTCGTTTAATCTGTAAATTCGAACTTTTCAATTCACGTGGCCGGCCACGTCGCGGGCCCCTCCCTCGTGCGTCACGAGGCAGGGCCCTCACGTTTTACTCCCGCACATACGTCGCGTCATCTCGGCAGCATCATTGCTCGAGATTACCCGGGTGATCACAAAGATGTTGCTATCGCGATACAGTACACACCACACCGATTATACACACACACACAGATATTCAGACATGCACCTTTACACAAACTGGTGGAAGGGTTTACTTTTTTTCCCTTATTCGAACTGAATCGAGTAGTTTAGTTTGTTTCTTTCCGATTTACATGTTGTGTTTTTGAATCATGCAATTTTAATTGTATGATTCAAAAATGAACACATGAATAGCTTAGCATAGTTTAGCTAGGTCAGATCAGGTTATTTATGGTAACAGCCCAAGCCGAGGTGTGCCGTGCACCCTTGAGCATGTTACCTAAACAAAATCCGCTGAGTGCCTTAAGCGCTTGCCTTAATAGTCCGGTGAAGCTGTGAAGGCCTAGTAAGGCAAATAGATTAGTCAGTTCGAAAAAAAAAATACTAGAATGGATAAGATTAAGAATGAGTATATCAGAGGAAGTTTGAAAATAGCACCAGTGACAGAAAAGTTGAGAAGTAATAGGTTAGCATGGTATGGGCATATCATGAGGAGAGATGAAAACCTTGTGACTAGAGAAGTGTTGAGTATGAGGGTGGATGGATATACGAGTAGAGGAAGACCGGAAAGTTGTGGATGGATTGTGTGAAAAATGATATGTGCGTAAAAGGTGTGAATACTGAGATGACATTTGATAGGAGAGAGTGGAAAAAGAAAACATGTTGTGCCGACCCTACTGAGGTAGGATAAAGGTGATAATGATGGCAAAATACTCCCGCTCACCTTTTTGCCAATATCACATGCATGGAAGCTGTGGAGGGTAAAGATAACGAGAACTATCCCATACAGGCTACATATTGAAAGTGGCCCGTTCTAAGCACTAGATAATAGATAGTTTTTGGGTGTTTACCAAAGATACAACCTTTTGAAATAATTGAGGAATAATTAACCCTGTTGCTACTGTAGCGCCACCCTAATTGTATCTAATTATTACATAGTTATTAGTAAAATAGCGTATGACCTCTAACGATTTCCAGGTTTTCTTTTATATTGTAATAACGATAAAATATTTTGTTTCAGCTTTCAATCCATGAAGAACGGAAATACTTTGAACTAAGCGGACAGAGTGTGAAGTGTACATTATAAAAATATATATATATATCGACATAATATTATTATGCATGTATAAATTGTTATACCTCAAATAATAGATATCAAATCCGTCCATTTGGCATATTACGTAATTAACTTAGTTTTAATGTCTCTTGATTGAAATGATAATAGGACTTTGAACGCGTTTTATCGAGATTATCCAATAAAATATCACCTGAAAACAGCTTTATAGTAAATATAATCTGGAAGATGATTCACACAGATTATAAAAAAAGTAACTTTGATATTTGTCTGTAACTAAGCGTTATGACGTCATAAAAACATAAAACGCAATTATTTAGTCGAAAAACACACTTCTATTTTCATTTCAGTCAGTTTTAGATTATAATATATAAGTTAGTATTAACTCATACGTTTCACATTCCAATATTTATTAATATAACCAAAATAATAATATTTTGATATTTTTGTATTATACTTTTTAAATAAAGCTCAATATATCAATAATTATCTATCGATTAATTTAGGTGTTTTTATGAATAAGTGGATTGGCCGAATTTAGAAAGGAAAGGTAACTAAATATGTTACGCATTGAAAACGAGCGTTGAATGAAGAGACAATAAAATTGTAAGTAAAATAATTTGAAACATCTTAGCCCATTACGAATTTTAAACGAACGTGAAAATAAAATGAAATATTTCTCAATAGAAAGGGACATACTCAGTTTTCACATAGATATGAAAGAGACAACTATATTAAAGAATGAATTATTTTAACGTTACGTCATACTTTTGATTTTATACGTACGGTACCGTTTTAGCCAATCATCGATCAGGACGCTAAACGCAACTAATATCCTATATCATTATTGGTCGAATTTGAGCGTCGGTTCTCTTATTAGTAAACATAATTAAAGTAATTCCAAAAAATCTATTAGTTTAATATTGCATAGAATCGGAACTTCCTTTCCTCTAGATAAACGACATCTTCTACATATATTTTTTACGGTAGTCCGGTGAAGCTGTTAGAACCTTGCTAGGTCTATAGCGTAATCATTTCGAAAAAAAAAAATTAACATATTTGTCAATTTTTTACTATCAAAATGTATGTTTTATGACCACTGATGACTTTTATACATTATCGCCGTTAAAGACACACTATAAGGCAATGTAAGAAAACATAAACTATGTCTACTATGTATTAGTCACTGACATAATAGTTTTAAAAAACATCGTTTATTGTTAGATACAATCCAAAATTGCGATTATAGAACGCAATAAATAATAAAGGCTGCGTCTAATTGTGCCTAAAAACATATAATTAGGTGCTATATTTACAATTACATCATAATTATCTTATATACATACGGATTTATTTACAATTTATACTTTATTGTGACCGTTTGGGTCGAAGTCATGTTTATTACTTATATTATTCAGGTGTATAAAATATTTAAAAATAATTATCCAATGTATTGTAGATATCAATAAAAAAAAGTTATATTTTGATTTGATTTTGATTTATACTTTTTTGTCTATACAACGAATAAAGAAAAGAATTAGGCTATATCACTGGTTATATGGAAGATATATTAATTTTCTTCATGGATATCGCAAAGTAAGCTTAATGAGTGTCAAACTTTGGTAAGTGGTAGAGCCACGCTGAAGCTATTACTGGTTTCAGTATGAGTGGGTCGGCTCGCGCGCGGTACTACCACCCAACCCACAGAAAACCGACGTGAAGTAACAGTGCTTGCATTGTTGCGTTTCGTTCTGTCAGTTAGAGCGCCGCAGGCCTACCACCCTTCCCTCTCGCTCCAAACCCTTCTTTCCTCACCTCCCGCCAGACACAAGCCGGCAACGCACTTGTGACTCATCTGGTGTTGCTAGTTGCTATGGATGGCGGCGATCACTTAACATCAGGTGACCCACCTGTTCGTTTGCCTCCTATGATATAATAAAAACTGCTTTTTAAATACTTTATGGGTGTTATTGTTTGACCATAATCTAAGTCTGAGGTAACAGATACGCTTAACCTAGCAGGGACTAGTTCTCGAGTGTAGAACACACCATAGCAGATACTTGGCGATAGATTTTCAACTTAATGTTATTATTAAACTAGCAGGCGGCGGACTTATGTATTAAAATAAATTTTTACATTAGTATTAGCTAATGATTTCATCACGATATTTTTGATGAAGATAGGATAAGTGAGTTAACACCATGAAAACCATAGTTTTAAATGGACAATACGTGATTTGAATAAAATATAATGGCAATATCTTTGAAGCTTACGTAAACTAAACATAATACTGTGTTAGTATGTATAGACCTGTGACAGCCCTAATGAGGATCACCTCGAGCTAACTGACGGGGGCGAAGAGCGAAGGTTGTGCGCTGGTTCTCACACAATACCAGTCAAAAGTAGTGTTCTTTATTTATTTATTTACTAGTAACAAGACTCACTATTCACGTTAAGTCTAACACATAATTACAACCTATTCAAAACTGGACGTGGCTATGCACATATTAATTTTAACGAAAGTGGACAATTTTAACGACAGTGGACAAATTAAAACAAAAGAATAATTAAGAGGTTGTAATAATCATATTACAATGCTTGCGGTTTTGCAGATGTTTTTTTTTTATTATTTGTTTAGCGCTAGCTATTGACGTCTTATAGTACAAATTTCAATGGAAAAAAAAACACTATCACACACAAATTCTGATCCGCAACCTTTTTGTATGACAAAAAACACTGTGTCGAGTAGAATGTTGAAGACACCGATTCTCTCCCGATCACCGAAGTAAGCAACATCGCAACAACAAATAAGCATGGTCAGTACAGTACTTGGGAACACAGTGTAACGTGGTCTTTTTATTGTAATTTTTTAAAAGCAAAATATTTCCCAGTACTAGAAAGTTGGGGTGTAAGGGGTGTCGAGTAACATCTTAAGACTTGAGACACCCAAGCCAACCTCACCTGCACGTGGTGCACCCTGCTGATCAACGAACGAGGCAATGGCGATAGCGGGGTGGTAGGGTTATACAGTCAGACTGGGTCGCAACCACCATGTACATGGCGAAAAAGCCCGTCATAGTGACTCGCTTTTGCGGGTCGCGTTTCGGGATCAGCCTGTGCATATCCAGTATCGGGTGACTTTCGTCATTATGGCCGGCATGGCAATGGCGACCGACGATGGATCATCTGTCTCGCGGTGGTCACAACTGTTCTTGGATTGTACTATGCTTACCATCAGGCATAGTGCAGTCACTTTGTCGTGCTTCAATAAAAAAAAAAAAGTTTTACTTTTATCGTGTCTTTATAACACATGTTTTTTTAGAGGATAGAAGGTATCGGGTGTCCTACTCCTTTTTCTTTACCTTTGATAGATTGACGTGTATTGTATGTGTAAAAATTCAAGGTGATCAATTGATTAGTTATAGCATTTAAAATTGCTACACCTATTTTTCGTCTCAAGCTTTATGTATATGTATTTGTTAATATGTATCTATATACTATTTTTTAAAATTACGAGTATCCTTATTTATACATACGTATTATGTACATATATACACTTATTTTGACATTAAACACCATAAATATATCTTATAAGCGTTTGTAGTGGGCATTTATTACAGACCTAATTGGAGGTCGTAACCTAGGACGCGTGAGAACTAACGTCTGTCGGATTAATAGCAACATAGTTTTGTGGTAATTAGCATTTAATGTATCATAAAATACCATGTTATATCAACTTGAAACAAAATTACAACAGCCTATTATTGTTAAAACCGTGGGTAATTAAATGCCAGACATACGTAAAAAATATATTCAAAATAAAAAAGTGGAAAGATTCTGCTTCAGAGTAAACAAATTATACAACTACTAGCGGGCTCGGCGGACGTTGTTCCTCTCTGATAATAAAAAAGCCTTGACAAATTTTATACTTCATGAATCACTTTTTCTCCTTATGAAAACCGCATGAAAATCCGTTCAGTACTTTTTGGCTTTATCGCGAACAGACAGACAAACGTGGCAGAAGACTCTGTTTTATAATATATAATGGTGTTTTTTTATCGATCTGGCTACGCTATCAGCCCAGCAAGGCCTTTATAGCTTCACCGGACTACTAAGGCGCCGCACTTAAGGCACTCAGCAGATTAAATATATTAGTTACACATTATGTAACTTCTTGGTCATAAGATCCTCGTGTATATATCTTCATTTTGTCGGTCTTTGTATTCGCTCAGTTATCCAGAATGGAACTATCACGTCTTGCAACGCGATGTGGCGGCCTTATGTATCTACCTAATAAAACGAAGGGTGGAAATTTCTAGCGATCAATTAGGATTTAATTCTGACACTGAGAATGAGCACTGAGAGTACTTTGTGTATTCCTCGCGCATCGATAAGTCATCATACTGTATTATTTGTTACTATGTTGGTACTGTGAAATTTGTAAGAAATTCCAGATATTTTTTCAGTGTTTCGTAATAGCGAGTATATTTTTCGGATAGTCATTGTAATGGTAAATTTAAATCACATATATGAATTAGAAAGTGCCTAAGAAATCGTTCATAACAAATGCTTTAGTGCATTATCAAGGCAAATCCTAGACTATACTATTAAAAATACTCAAAGGCGTTTCGAGTCAATTTAAAAATTACTGCTGGATATTTTCTTTTTTCTAGTTGGATATCGAACGCTTATATTACAATAATAAAACAACCTACGCTGTTTAAAATGAAAAGTAAACTTATTTTTTGTTAATTGCTCATTGTATTATCTTAATTTTACATTTATAAATTCAATAAATCATTCCTACAAAATTCACTTTATTTTACTTTAAACCTCATAACTTGTTCCGTATATGACCCAATCTAACGAAAGATATTAAAAAAGCAGGTCAGATAACAGACCTATGATTAAAAAGGAATCGTAAATCAGTTCAGTGATTATCAACTTATAACACACACACACAGGCAGACTGATAGGTGGCATTTTAGAATACACTTGCTTTTGACCGTGGCTACGCTCCCTTTACTGTAGCTTTAAACAGTCTCTTAGAAGAAGTAAATTTTATTCTGGATGATAATTAACTTAAACTTAAAACGTGTATACAAAATTTCATTACGATCTGTTAAGTATTTAAAACGTGACAAACAAAATAATTCCCTTATATTATTTAATTAGGATATAGGATACCTAAGGATGTAGTATGTCGCACTTTCCTTAATCCTTAAATATTTGATTCGCCATGTTATAAATTGAAACATTCAAAGTTGTTAATAGGTGAAATAGACATGTAGGTTAATTGGCGTCAATTGTAAAAAGTTGGGACACTGACATGACGTGTTTATAATTGTACTTCATAAACATGTTACGACTCATCACTACGACAGTCGGTTTATATTACCGGGAAATCCGACTGCTATACATGGGAAATGGGTAAACAAATTCTAAAATCTTAACCTTATCTTTACTTACTACTTTAGCATGTAATGTTTTTCCTTTTGTATCTTGACATATTATAAGATTAAAGTTATAAGATAATTATTCTTATATGTCATACATAACCGTGATAATATGATGCCTTTGTATTTTATGTTGCGCTGGTAAATATATATATAGTATTGTATAAATAGTACTAAGTAACCTATTTTACAGAGCCATTCTTATTTTTATTTTTTTTGTATTGGTTATGGCTAGTATATACATAAATTTGCCATATATGTTATCGTTTTGCTTTTACAACCTATATATAGGCAGAAACAAAGCAGTGAAAAATATTTTTCTATTCGGTTTCTCGACCGATATTTTTTTTATTTATTGGATAATTTAACAATAAATTGGACATAATACATTGCTTTCCTTATTAATTTAAAGCTGAAAAATAAATAAATTAAGATTTAATTTCAATCACTAGATGACCACTAGTATACATAATTAGAACGTGGATTTAATGCACATAATAAAATACTGACCACAAGAACCATTGTGGTTGGGTCTAGAGGTTATGTAACAATACCCAAATTGTATTCTGCGGAATCATAGCTAAATCATTTCTTAGAATAACCTGTATTCTCGAAGTCGAACTACTTTACTCTTTTTGTTCCTTTTTTTTTCGAACTGACTACGCTATTGACCTAGCAAGGTCTTAACAGCTTCACCGGACAACTAAGGCGAGCGCTTGTGGCACTCAGCCGATTTTTATTTTGGCAACTAGCTCAAGGGTGCACAGCACACCTCGGCTTGGGCTGTTGCCTGATACATGCAATTCGCGACCTATCTGAGATAAGCTACATATTCATACTTATATGAGTTATTGAAACCTATACGTGTACCAAGTATACATATCTCGACAACTCTTATATGTATTTTGTGTGGGATAATTTTTCTAAACTATTCAGTTCTATAAGGGAAAAATAAAACCCTTTCACTTTTATGTGTAAACGTGTACGTGTGTGGGGGTGATTGTGTAGTGTTGTAGCAGTGGTGTATGTTTTTGTGTCACTGTATCGCGCCAGCAACACGCTCAAGAGCTCCCTTCCGAGGAATCGAACCTAGGCTTGAGTCGCTACCGAGGGCAGCCTAATCTGGTGTGCGGGAGCGAGGAACCTTTTTATTCCTAATTACACTAACTCATTTGCTATCGTTTGATTTCTAGTTCCATAAATTAAAGGACGCTTTGAGTGTTCTGTTGCAGGACTTAGGTACCGACGAACTAATGCGTAATGCATACAAATAATTTTACAAGAGCAGAATATTTAACAAGTTAACATTCACCCAATAAATACTACAGTAAAACGTAGATAAAAAAAAAATATAAAGGTACAGTCTTCACCAAATTTTCTGACCGCTCAGAAAATAGAAGTGCGGAACACAAATTTAAGAAAGGATATTTAAGGATTAATAAATGACAATTTTAAAGTCCTATAATAATATTTTAACTTTTGTATCCAGTTCTTGACAATTGTGGAAGCCCGAACTTACGGCTATATTCATAGTGGTCAAAATCTTTGGCGAGGACTCTATAATAAAAGTAGGTGTAAACATAAATAAAGATATCCGAACATCGAATCGTTCTTGACATTCGCTAACATTACTAATTCATTGCAACAGAACGGTGACCATTCAATGAACCATGTTTAACTAAGGTCTTTTCCATTAACATCGACAGATTGTTAAGCTTAGCGTAAAACTCCTACACAGTAGTGTTGCGAAATTCATTCATTATAGCAAAATATACCTTTACGCTTTTAGTTTGTAGGAACTGGAAGGCTACCGATCTTCTATACATGTAATATATAATAATAATATATAAAAAAAGTTAATTTTACATGTCTGTACTTTTTAGATTTTTGTGGATTTTTTTTTCGAACTGACTACGCTATTGACCTAGCAAGGTCTTAACAGCTTCACCAAACTACTAAGGCGAGCGCTTCAGGCACTCAGCCCATTTTATTTGGGCAATTAGCTCAAGGATCCACGGTATACCTCGGCTTGGCTGTTGCGTGTTACATGCAAACTCGCGACCTATCTTAGCTAACCTAGCTATCTATTCATATATGTTTGAGTTGTTGAGACGCATACGTGAACCAAGCATACACGCCTCAACAACACCTCCATATATTGTTTATCGGAAAATTAGAGTTTTTCAGTTCAATAAGGGAAAAAATAAAACCCTTCCACTTCCATGTGTAAGCGTGTAGGCGTGCACGTGTGTGGGGGTGATCGTGTAGTGTTGTAGCAGTGATGTAAATTTTTGTGTCATTGTATTGCGCAGTTCTGTGGAAATAATTGTTGCAGACGTCTACGAATAAGTAGTAATATACATTTCAGACATTTCTATAAATGTCTGTGTGTATCTATGTCTCTCTCTGAACACGCACTGCTAAAGTACTGCATCTACAATAAAACATCACCAAGAAAATATTATAGCATATCGGCGAATAACTTTATGTCTTGGTTTTATTAAAATCAGTTCTCTCTATCAAAAGTTATTGTAATTTTAATAACGACGGGACTAAAATACGAGAGAAAAGTAGATAAGTAAATGGACTTAATACATTCCGATGATTTTATTAATCACCGTTTTTTTACATTAGTTTCCACGCGCTCAATGTCGCGGGCACAGCTAATATTTAATATAAATAAAACTTAATTAATTCTGAAACAAAATGTACTAAAAGTAAAAAAATAATACTTATTGCGAATTAATTTTTTACACAGGATAGACCTGTGGTAAAATGACACTTGTAATGATGATGTATTGCTAATTAACATAATATAAAATAGTTTTATTCACCCTTGAAAATTACACACAGAAATAATTAGAGTCAAAATGACAGAGTACAGACGCTCGGATCCGTATACGCGGAATTCAGTGACAAGGTTAAGTGACCATTTACCTGTATGTTTGTATGTGTCACACGAGATTATTATTTTAAAATTAACCCGTAATCGTCTAATTAAATGC
Organism: Antheraea mylitta; assembly: GCA_014332785.1. NCBI lineage: Eukaryota > Metazoa > Arthropoda > Insecta > Lepidoptera > Saturniidae > Antheraea > Antheraea mylitta. The sequence goes on along the minus strand of JACEII010000054.1, from coordinate 1,293,410 downwards.
TAGTACCACTTGGAGCAACGAACTTACCGCAAACGACGAATATCCGTGAAAACACTGTAGGTATTTACAACGCTACGTACTCAGTTGTAGTTAATTCTTTTGTTTCCAAACAAATTAACAAAATTTGTCGTGAGAAAACTGTAAAAACCCAGTCACAATGGAATTTGGATATTAATTAAAAACACAAGCGAGTTGTAATTATTTAATGTGGAAACTTATTCAAAAATAATATTACTATCAAATCTTATTTTAAGTTTCTTAATTTGTACCATTATGAACAGATTTCAAATAAACAATATGAAAATGTAAAATTAAATTAAAAAGTTAAAGATGTATCTTCTATTAGTATCTATAAACATTTTCATCCATTGATTGATATGTATTGACAATTTCAATTGCCAAACAAACCCATGAATAAAGCACATACACCCGTACTATTACGATATTATTTACGATGTATTACAATGCATTTTTTTTTCAATTAATAAAAAATTGTATATTACAAAAAACAATCTTAAAAATGGCAACCCGATCATACATTCTCTTCACGTGAATTATTAAATTAATCGTTATAGCTACTATAACTAATTACTCGTACTACGTAGGACTATGTCGCGGTGTCCGTAAATCTCTCTTCCCTGGCCATCGGTTCGCAGTATACTGAACATACCCAGGATCTGTCGGTGTTCCTGACGCTCTACCTTCCGCATCGTTACCGTCTTTCTCTTGTATCGGTTCCATCGGGAACATAGCTGGTGTGTCACCTCTCCGGGACCTCGTCGAACTACGTAGATAATCCTCCAGCTGCTGCAGCGTCGGTGCGCTGACGGCTTTCGCTTTAGACGGAGATTTAGAACGTTGCTTCTGATCATATGGGGGCGGAACGTTGTCATACGAACTCATCGGTCGTCCAGTCTTAACATTCGCAAAGACTGGCGTCTGAGGTTCGGGTAAATAGTCTTCTTTAACAGAAAGTCTACTTGCGAAAGAGTCTAAATACTCTTTGAAGTACTTCTCGTTGAATTTTGCAAGCTCCGTCTCATAATGTAATCTATCAGGTTCTACTAACGGATCGGAGAGGCGTACATAATTTCCACCTTCAATTCCATTTCTGACAGACCCGAACTTTGATTTTTCGAGTACATCCTTCTCTATATTATCTAATTCGATGAAATTTAGTTTCGTTTCTTCCAAAAGTTTTGGTTCGTCTTTCTTATTCGCTTGTTCTGATTTGTTATTATCTATAGCTATATCTTTTGGTTTTTCTGTTGAGACTTGCCCTTTCTGTTTACCGTTAGCCACTTGACCGTTTAAAGTGGGTGGCGATGCTATGGATACTTTCTTTTCAACCTTAGGAGTAGGAACAATATCGGTTTGTGAATGACTCGTCGCTATATACGTTCTGGGTCCCATAAGGTCAATTAGAAATAATGCAACGACGCACAACGAGAGGCTGCCGAGAACGGCTCCGTTAACGATAAGTTTATGTGGTATGGAATCCAACGAGGCTAGTTCCAGACCCCCTGGTAACAAATCATACAGTATTTTAATGCACCTACCTAAAATTCTTTAGAGTAACAATTTAATAATGTAATAAGTAATGTCAAGAAACTACAGTATAATATTCATAACCTTCATAACAGAATTAACTTACCTAATACAAGGAAGAACAACATGCCGAAACCGAGAAAGAAGCCTTCTAATATTCTTCGTCCCTTCGGTACCTCTTGGAACACTCGACCCAACATAAGACCGAATGTAATTATCATGTATCCTGTAAAATACATGCGCATTAAACATCATTGCCGATGTTGTTTATTAATATTGAACCGATGGCCACCGGTTTATGACACGACACATGTCGAAAAATCTCTTAGATTAACATATATTTTGACTAATTTTATACGTGACGTCATCGGCTTTCGAAGAAAGTAAACATTGTGAAGAAACCTAAATACTTGAATAATTATCTCGTAGAATCCGGTAGAAAATACATAGTTGCTGATTTGTCACTACTAAATATCACATTAAAGTTTATTGTAGCACGACATCTTCGACGACAATACTCCACTGCAGTCGGTGTTAAGTACAGTTTAATCTAGCTACAACGGCGACCCAATGGTCTCTCAATAGAGATCTATATTCGTCGCTATAGTGCCAGCCTGTAGTGGCCTGTGTGGACTGTATAGGCAGATGTAAGAACAGTGACTAATGCCAAAACGCAGGCAGAAAATAGAGACACTGTGCCCGGTTTATTAGCATGTACATAGTGGTAGTGATCAAATTGGATAAATGGACCTTACTTGATTACTGGATTTATACTAGTTGGTATGGGAACCCAAGATCCCTTATAGTGCCACTATGGTTACACCTGGTATATGTAAGATGTAATCATGTTAGACACAATCGCTATGTCTTACTATTGTCACTTCTATCTTCCTTATACTATACAACGCAAATTGTAATCACAGCGAGTTAAGTGTTTATGGGTGTCTATACATTAGATACAGTACACTAATTTTAGCAGAACGTATAGAAAACGGACTTAATAAAATATGAACTATTTTATCAATTAAAATTATAAGAAATATCAGTTGAAGACAAGAACTTAAATAACTTACACAAATATTTTAAAAATGAAAAAACTTTCCCGAAAGGAGTCTCCTAAAGCTTATACACTAACAACAGCTATCACATTCAAACATTTATAATTACTTAAAATCAACATAATATAATGTATACCTCCATAAACAGCATCGGCAAAGGCTCCACCGTACGAGTCCCAAGTGACTGACGTGAGCAGTGACCACTCTCGCGATAGCTTCTGAAGTAGTAACGCCAGCCGCGCCTCATCATCCTGGGACACTCGTCTTGTGACCAGGCATGCGACGCAGAACAACTAACAATCAACATATTACAACAAATAATTAATCATTTCGGTACCCATGCGACAGTGTGATTTAGCCAAGTAAATCTCAGACATCATGAACGTCGCAAACACTACTAAACTATAAGTATAATAATTTAAAATTAAATATAAATTTTGCCCTATTAACATGTCTTTGCAATTTATTCCCCTGTTAACTAAATATCTTAACGATATTAGATAAAAACACGATATATTTATGAATAATAAAGATATTCAAGAAAGCAATACCAATTACCAGTCGATTCCCGGAGTAGTTTTATATCATATTTAATTATTATCCACTTTATTCTATTATTACTTAGTGTAACTTATTATTATAATGACGGTTATTCTTTTATTTTAAATTAGATAATACCAGTGATTTCGTCTGTGTTGTTTATTATGTTAACAATATGTTTTATGTACAGAGGAAAACCGAAAATTACTTTGTAAACAATTTTAACTGTTTACTTGCCTACTGCGCATCCAGAGCAATGAAACATACTGGTGAATACGTAATTCTTTTAAACATATCTTAAAACTTTCTATTAAATAAAGATATTGTTTTAATCTATTTTTAGATAACGACAAAGTGTCTAGGTAAAACAAAAATGATCGAAATCTACCCAGCCATTTTGATGTGATGCGCGCCCGAGTGAAATATGTCTGACGACTGAAAGACGGATATATAAATAGAGCTCCATTCACGCCTTTAATAGATGACGAGTTAATTAAACTGATAACTTTATTAACTCTGACCTATATCTATACTAATATTATAAAGAGGTAAAGTTTGTGATGTTGTAAAGTTGTAGGGGGTAATCTCAGAAACTACGGGTCCGATTTGAACAATTCTTTCAGCGTTATATAGCTTATTCATCGAGAATGGTTATAGGCTATATATCATTACGATAAGACCAAAAGGAGCGGAGCACAGATGAAAAATGTTTTAAAATCGGGATGTTTTTCTTTTTGATAACTGCTGCGTGTTAGTGTTGATGTATCTATTCCACGCGAACGAAGTCGCGGGCAGAGGCTAGTTCTAATATAAAATATTAGTAAGTAACAAGTTTACTTTTCTTTAATATTCTATATCAATTATCTTGCAACTAGTAGCAGTCCGTGATACCTTACGCGTTAATCTTCATACATAATATTATTCTGTACGTGTGTAAGTGACTGAACTCGTCCTAATCATCTGGTAGATTTTGATAAAATTGTTTGTGGACTAAATAGGTAGATTCATGAAGGGTTTAGATTTCTAATTCAACACAGTAGGCTGCGTCGCGACCTGACTTCCGGATTTTTTATTATTTTCAGAGTAGAACATCTGTTGAGTGCGCTAGTTATATTATAAAATTTAATATAAAAAACTTATAAACATCACAGTAAAACAAATACTTTTTCTATCGATGAAAGAATTTTCATAATGGAATTAGTATTTCTCGATATTAATTACTTCCTACATCGAAACTCATAAGCCTATTTCTTTATAATATCAGTATACGTATATAAATTACAACATAACGTCACTGTTTATGTATGTAAAATTAAATAATGAATGAAAACTTTATCGCGCTTTAGTTGGTACACTTGCAAGCTTAATGCCACAAGACATTTTATTAAAACAAAAGTATTGTATGTAGAGCAAACATACAAGTAACAAAGTATAGTAATAACTAGTAATAGTAACTTAATATAGAAAATATTTTTAATGTATAAATAATGTTATGTTTTATAAATAAACCTATTAAAAATTATACAACTATTGTTCGAAATACCAATATACGTGAAAACCAGACTAATGGTACTACCTTATACTACTCTTATTAATTTCAATCAAATTATGAAATGTAAATAATTCATATTATAATTAATTCAAAACTTCAAAAAAAAACACATTTATTTTCGAACTAACCAAACCTATTGGTCTGATGGCCTTTCACAGCTTAACCTTAGCTGAATTAATAGATCAGTTTTTTACTATTGAATTATATGTACTGAAGCCTATTGAATATAGAATAGGATCAAAAGATAATGTTATTTTAATTATGGATATATTACAAGCCTCTTATTAATAAGAACTTGAGTCTGTACCTAACATTATTTTTCACTTACTCGCTTCAAGACCCTTATAGTTCAGGGGCCGAGATCCTAATTCATCGTTAGAGTAGCTGAACCTTTGGACAACATACAAGGAATATTTAAAAGACCCGTTGTTATTTGTAGTTTCCTTATTCTGTGACAATATTAACTATTCACACATTATATTTTAATCATACAATAGCCTTTCAACTAAAGAACTACAGTAGAATACATCCTAAAAGGAAACATCACTATTGTCTAACCAACAATAGCAAGCGGTAGCGTCAGTCCTTCATCTTCGTGATTGTCACACAACACGTCAGTACTTACCGTGGGACTGACATTGAACGCTGCGCTGACCGTAAGGTAACCATCGTAACTTGTTAAAAAACTTACAAATATATCTATGTAGCCTGAATCACGAATATTAAACAATACAATATACATAAGTTTATTCAAAACTGTTCATTCATGAATTATTGGCGTAATTATATTTATAACTAGCTGACCCGTGCAACTTCGTCTGCACCAAATTGGTTATCACTGGTTTCAATAGTATTTTTAAACGCAAAAAATTGAATAAAACTGATACCCGATTGCAGCCACAACTACCGTTTCCAATTGTGAATCCAAACTATCCACGGATTCACTGAAACATATACCCAGATTAAATGTGATTTTTTTAATAAGCCTAGTACCCGTTCGTAGCATCATCTACCACTCCGTTGTTTATATTCCGGTGAAGCTGTTAAGACCTTGCTCGGTCAATAGGGTAGTCATTTCGAGAAAAAAAAAATCATCTGCCAGGATCAATGAAGATAAAAACTAACCTACATAAAACTAAATAAACATCTCTGCCACTGACTTTGTCATAACTATCTTCAACTTGTATTAAAACCTTTTTATACCCCACTGTATTAAAGAAAAATATATGAACACCGTATCGAAGTGTCAAACATCGCGGCGAAACGTCGTCAACTGTCACTTGCTTGAAACTATTGTCTAAGAGTTATAAACTGTTTCGAAAACGTATTTTAAATATATTTCCAATATATTTTTATAAATAATCTCTGTACCACTCACAACATAGTACCTATCACCTTTTGGTAATTTATCCATGTTGATATGTTTCTATTGTAGATTATTCTACGTTGTTACACTAAGTATTTGGCATTAAATTTATATCGTGTTTTTTTTTTCACTAACTTTGAAACGTTATTAAAATGGAATTATTATTGAAAGATATTTTTGGTATTGACAATAATGTGCTTGATGCTTTTTTTTGGAAATAAAAATAAAAGTAATCTTAACCCATGTTACAATAGCAGTAATTTTTTTAATATTAATTTCGATATTAATAAGTACAAATTTCATCTTTCACACTAATTACTGAATTAGTGTGAAAGATTTAATTTTGTTGTTTAGATGTTTAATACCTGTATTAACTGAATATTTAGACCGATTTATTGCTATAAAAATAATATCTGAATAGAATATAGCTATAGGTATAGTTTAGTGCAGTACTACTGGCTGCACGATAAAGATAGCGATAATTGTAGCAGCGTATGTTATCGACGCATTTTTTTTTTCGAAATATATACGCTGTTGCCCTGGAAAGGTCTTTACAGCTTCACCGAACTATTGAGGCGAGTGCTGAAGGCACTCAACCGACTTGGGATGTTTGGGCGACCAACTCAAGGGTGCACGGCACACCTCGACTTGGGCTGTCGCCTGTTTTGTGCAAAAATCACGACCTATCTGAGCTAACCTAAGCTAATCTATATAGATGTACGTATATAAGTTATTGAATCATTCATGTTTACCAAGCATGCGTGCCTCAACAACTTCTATATGTATTTTGTGTCGGAAAAATTTCTCTAAATTATATAGTATAGGATAGGGAAAAATAAGGGTAGAATTCTTTGTTGTGTGTTTATTTCTCTGAAAAAGAAAAACAGCATGTAAGCGTGTAGGCGTGCACGTGTGTATAGGTGATGTGTGTGATGTTGTAGCAACGATGTAAAGTTTTGTATCACTGTATCACGTGAGCAGCGTACTCAAGGACTCCCCGCCAAGAGAACGGACCTAGGCTTGAACCGTTGCCGAGCGGAGCTTAATCTGGTGTGCGGGAGCGAAATTTAGCCCCAGACCACGGTGGCGTGATAGTGATTATGCAGGCGTGGACGTGAACACGCTTTGTTTGAAGAGACAGGCTGCTACTGATCTTTCGCTGACGTGATTGCACCAGGAGGGTCGGTAAGAATGTGTCGCGGTCGTTTTCTATACTGCGCAGCGTTGGGTACGGGTTCATAGTTCGTGGCGGATACCAATAAAGGGCTGGTATGATTCGCGGCTTTTTCGAAATAACTACGTGTGAGTGATTTTATATACGCCCAGACAGAAGGCATCTCCAGGTCCCTGTGGAGATCCTTATTCCGGACGTACCATGGGGCACCGGTTATTTTACGTAGGGCTCGGTTCTGGAGAACCTGCAACTTTTGAATACGATTTTGCACATGTGCAAAGACCGAACAACTGTACGTCATAATCGGATGGATGCAAGTTTTATATAAAGTGAGTTTATGTCTGGGGGACATTTTACTCTTATGACAAAGCAAATGATAGAGACGACCCAAGACCATAGCGGCTTTGTTTCACACTCTATCTGTGTGTGAATCGAAATTTAAGCGTTTATCTAAAGTGACGCCGAGATATTTCACCTCGCCGGCCCAAGCTATTTCGGTTTCGTATAGCCTGATGGTCGACGACGCATATATTTAAAATGGCGTCAATCCCAAGTCACACGTACATACCTTTACGTTTATCGTTGTTTCATTGTATATGGTGAAATCTTAATATCAATAATGTGTAATAAAATGAAATTTGTTCTTTGCTATGGAAAAAAATAATTGGTTTAAAATTAATTATTTTTATTTATAAAATATATCAGCGGGTATATATATATGATTGTTTATAAAGAAATGTTTCTGACTGTGATAAATTCAGGCTTGTAATTGCGTTTAAAGGTTACTGAAAAAAAAATGTTCCTAAACCTATTAATAAATCAAAATTAATTTTATCAAAACGCGCATTAAAAATACAACGTTAACCGGCTGTCAAGTGTCCTTTCGGGCTAATACCACCCTCTCATAGAAGATCGACGTGAAATAACACCGCTTGCGTTGTATTGTTTCGTTTGGTCAGTGAGAGCGACGGAGGCCCACTTCTCTTCTCCTTTCCTCCTTTGCCCTCCCCCATGTACAGGTTGGCAACGCACTTGCGACACCACTGGTGTTGCTAGTGTCTATAGAGGGTGGTGGTCACTTAACATGACGTGACCCACCTGTTCATTTGCCTCCTATGATACAAAAAATATATATATTGATATATTAAAGAACCAGGTATTCTAAGATTCTTGTTCTTTCAACGTTGCCGGCTCTTGTACTAAGGTGTCGCAAAAAAGTCTAGTTACGTTAACTACAAATTTTTGTTTTTCGTTATCCTGGAGAACCCCTTGCGCTTTATGGGACGAAAAGTATCCTGGATGTAGCCTTGTAATATCAGTTATTACTGTTTTAAGTTTCGTTAAAATTGGTTTAGTACTTTCAGAATAATACGGGTTTAGGTTCTAGGCTTTAATCCTTAATCCTGGAGAACCCTTTGCGTTTTATGGGACAAAAAGTATATTTGATGTAATCTCGTAGTATTAGTTATCACTATGTCAAGTTTCGTCAAGATTGGTTCAGTACTTTCAGAGTGATGCGTGTGCATAGGGACAGACAGACAGACAGACAGACAGACAGACAGACAGACAGACAAAAATTGTAAAAAGATTATTTTTGGCTTCTATATCGATAACATAGTCTACCCTGATTAAAATTTTCAAAAAATATTTAATGTACAGATTTCGACTTGTTACAGTTTTATTATAGTATAGATCTTGTGTTATTTGACTCTACATTTTGTAATATTGGTAGTATTTTACGCAATATAGTTTGGACATCGTGCACAAGTGAAATGGATGGGAAATAATACCACGGACCATGAATACTGTGATTCCACAAAGACTCCATAGAAAGTTCTAACTAGGGAGGTCACCAACTTGTTAGAACATTGAAACTATCACAAGACACTTTTTTTCTCAAATTGACTACGCTACTGACTTAGCAAGCTCTTTATAGTTTCACCGGACTACTAAATCGAGCGCTTAAGACACTAAGCCGATTTTATTTGACAACTAGTTCAATGGTACACGGCACACCTTTTTTTTACGTGGGAAAATCCCTTATGGATACCTCCCCTCCCGGGGGAGAGGGCGGGCTATGTACGACTCCTACCCATAGAGAGACAGACTGGGCACACACCAGCTGCCTCCCCTCGTCCGCCAGACCTGTGCAATGAAGGGATGAGCCCCCCGACTGCATCACCTCAGGTCCGGCTACGGTGGCGGGAGGAGTTGGGCAAAGCGCCGCCTCCTCCCGCCTGTCCTCCGTTGACGGAGAGGGCCACTTAGAAGGTCTGCCTCGCGGGCCCTCTCCGCCGCCTCCTTCTGCGAGATGACCTCCTCGCAAAAGGAGGCCACTGCTCGCCTAACCTGTTCGCTGCCGAGCATGGCTAAAACCACACCCGGCAGCGTCAAATCACCTCCCACCGCCGCCGCCAGAGTGCGGCGCTCTTCCTCCCACGCAACACACTCGGAAAGAGTGTGCTGAGCGGTGTCTACTTCGGCGTCGCACTAGCCAGCCGTGTCCGGTCAGTACCTGCACCAGTCGGAACGTCAGGGAGCCCCACTTCCTCCCGATCCAGTTCTTCAGGACCGGGCGGACGGCGTCGAAGGTATACGGCCCAAAGCGTGCGTCCGCCAGGTCCTGGAGGATCCACCTCTCAACGGCGTCGTCCCTCAGACCTCAGGCTGTCTCCTCTCCTCAATTTCCCTGGGAGCCGGAGGTTCCCCACTACATTTCCTCGCCGCCGTGAATTCGTATACGGCGGCGAGAACTCCAGTTTCCAGCTCCCAGAGAAGGGAGCCGGCGAGCGTGAAGGCCGCCGCCGAGGACAATGTCCGGTACGCCCGAATTGCCGTCAGTGCCACCGTACGCTGCGCACTGCGCAGCACGCGCACTTTGGTGGCACCGAGGGTGTCTGCCCAGACCGGTGCCCCGTAGATGGCCATCGCCCGCACGACTCCTATGTAGAGTCGTCGGCACCCGGCATCCGGCCCCCCAATATTGCACACAATAAGCACACCTGGGCTTGGGCTGTGTTACTACTGCTGTTTACTATTATTCGATAATGGCAGTCTAATGATATATGGAATGGCAATATCTTTATTGATTGCTTAAAATAAATACAAGTTGCACGTAGGACTTGTTTATACAATGAGCTCCCATCTAAGCACATTTTATTACACACTTGACCATCGAGCATTCGAATTCAAAAAGGCAAACACATTTAAATCCATGACCATTTCAACAACAGTTAGTATATCATATTTTAATATACTTAATTATGCTTTTTTCCCATACATTAATTTTAGTTTCCATTTTCGCTTTTTCGTTTATTCTATTTTTTCTACGTTTAATATTTCTTAGTATTTACTATTACGTTATTTAATTTTTATTAACATTAGCACTCTAAGTTAATTATCTATTGGATAAAGCTTTTTAGGTTTTCAGTTTAGTTTACTACTTTTTATTATTGTTATTGTATTATTGTTGTTGACTGTTATTATATCCACATATAAATAGATAATAAAGTACACACGTACGAAATCGATATGAACAGTTAATATAACATACATATACTAAATCAGTACCAAAATTCATCACCAGCCTGTGTAGACCCACTGCAAAAACATGGGCCTCTTCCCGAAGGAAGATATGGGCTTTATAATCACCACGCCTTTGGGCGGTTTCTCAGGAGAGAGCCAGACCGATCCCTGACTTCCCCTAACATGCAGCGGAAGGTACACCGTGGGGTTTTAGTCCGTGCGAGTCGGACATAACCCACTCTCTCCATCGAGAGGGTGGCGTATCCATAACGGATTTGCCCACGTGAATAAAAAAGCCCACGACGTATTGGCGATTTCAAACTCTGAAAAATCAACAGTTCTATATTTTCCCACATACAATAGTACTACAAGAACATTTCTCAGGTTCAGGTTTCCTCATAATGTTTTCCTTCACCGTCAGCCGATAGTGTTACCAATTTGCATTAGTAAATGTACGCCGATTTCGAAAAATTGCGATCAAATCACTAAACCATGAAGACTTATATAATCAGGGCTTTTTTGTAGGGGCACGCGGGGACAGGTAGTGCCCTAAAGGGAATTTGGAAAATAGCCATATAAGCTGAAAAAAAAAATAAGTTTAACAAACAAAATCTTTATAACCTTTACAAGAGTTTTTGTTTTTCTTTAATAGGTCAAAGTTATATATTTCCAAATACAAAATCTAATCTACCTTTCTTGAACACTTACCGCGTCGTACAGTAGTCTGTCTCTGTAATAGAGGTCGTAAAAGTAAATACGGATTTATAATTTTTCGAAAATTAGCGTGTATTCAAAAAAGAAGTGACGAAAAAAGGTATGCCTATAATAATATTAATAACCGTGGTGGTCGCTCCTTTTAAGTCGACGTAATACTTATTCGATAGCAAGTTACAGATTCGACACATAGCCTTAATCAAATTTCGTGTACTAAACTGACAACAGTACGAAATAATAGAAGAGAACATCTGAACAACAACCGAGTTTTAGTTCGTTTTTATTAATATTATTTAAATCGAAATTACACGACTCGCGTATTTAATTGTTCTTACATTCTTAACAATACTTAATGTTACTGTTGTACTGCAATATGTGAAAAAATGCTGAAACAAATTTTGCCACATTTGAAATTAACAACACGTAATGAATAATCCGTGCATTCCACGGAAAGGAATCAAACTTTTTTTTAAAGAAATATTCAATACGTGTCTCACTTTTCTGTAATAAGACCGATAGTATCTAAGAAAACAAAAATGTATTATTTCACAAATACATCAAGCCCCAGAGGAAAAATATCTAACGCCCACGTTTAGTTCGACAATCCTGTAAGAAACTCATTATCATTATTTTTAATAACTTAGTAGTGAGTGTAGAGATAAGAAATACAACATATAATAAATATTCATGTATAGATACTTTCCATATAATAGAAAAAAACGAAGTGGGTGCAAGTTTCACATTTCAGAACCACCTAAAAACTGTTAGAATTGGACAAAAGTCAATAAAGCCGGATAAATAGCCGGTCTAAAAGACGCTGTTCAAATACTGCTTAAGTTTCAACTAAATAAACATATTTATTCTTTCTATTAAATATCATGGTATATAGTTACAGAGTTGTAAATGCAGTGCGTTGTGAATTCTTCTTCTTTTTCTTCAGCTTCTCCATCGAAAATAACTACTTTTTATTCTACAGATTTCCTACATCATATTTTGTCCAGTACAGTTAATATCAGGTCTATACTCTTATTTTATACTAGTATCTGTCCGCGACTTCGTCCGCGTGCAATAGTTACTTGGGTTTAACGCTAACGCAGCGGAAGTTCTCAAAAGAAAAAAAAACACCTCGATTTTAAATCATTCTTAATTGGTGCTCTGCTCGTTTTGATCTTAGCGTGATAATAGCCTTCCTTGATAAATGACTTATTTAACTCTGAAAGAATTTTTCAAATCTGACCAGTAGTACCTGAGATCAGCGCTTTCAACCAAACAAACAAACCCTCCAGCTTGATAATATTAACATCTTATACATTATGACCTTTCTCATTGGTAATTGAACTGTTATTTGCTTGCACTCTATGTGAAACATCTATAGATGCAGGGTAAACCGGATCCCTGGCAGTTATTTGCACAGGCCCGTGTAGTTGAGGCGCATTGTGCCGATGCGCCTCCCATGATCGTCGAGGAGGGCAACTATCTCCCTCCCCTGAGGGGTCTACCATTCTGACCTCTCGACTGCAAAGAGGCCCCTGATGAGGGGCTTTCACTTGCCGGGGAGTAGACGCATTACCAGTGGCAGCTCCTACTCCTCGGCCCATAGGTGAGTGAAGGCACCATGGGGTTTTAGTCCGTGCAAGTCGGACATAACCCACCCTCAGTAGCCCGGCTGGGGTGGGTATCCACATAGGGATTTCGCCATGTAAAAAAAAAAGGGTAAACCGGATTGTTGGTGTGGCGACACAAAACACAAACTTTGCATTATTAACGAAATACTCAAGATAAGTAATAAGATTCAAACTGTTTTGTCGTTTGTAGTTTTACTAGTGTTGCACGTGCCCAGAACCTAGCGCCCATTGATAAATTTCGCCAAACACTGCGCTTGCGCCTAGTATTGAATTTTTGTATTTAATACAAATTGGTATTTATGTAATAAAATATATAAACAGTCATTATTTTATGCAACAAATTTGTAATACTTTATCTTTTAGACAAATAAATTCAAAGCAACTTGTAAACAGAATAAAAAACGGTTAAAGAATTGTAATTTTAGTTAAATTAAAAAATATTCTTATTTATTTTGGTAAACAACAGTGACCTGATTAGAAACATGATATACCTATCATTCCATATTTTTATCGAATACTTTGCAAAACATGTGATTGCGCAAAATAGCTGCAACGCTAGTAGTTCTAAAACTTGCGGAATTAAGTAAAAAAAAGAATAAAACAAGTTTACAATAGAATATGTTGTGTATATAGAAACGAATTAATTATGTCCACTATAGTATATTCATAAGAAACTGACTTTTTCCGAGGGTTCGCTTGATATTAGGTATTTACCTATGAAACTGCCGTTTTGTATGAAAAAATTGAAACGAATTTTTTTCATGTATTTTTTATTTGTATTAATCGAAGTAAACACCAATACAATCAATGCATCTTTGCCAACGCAGTGGCAGTTTATTGATGCCTTTCTTAAAGAAATCAAGCTGGACAGGAGGCAACAAAATTCTTCAAAGGCATTTTGTACTGCCTCTCGGGTATTGAATTTTTTTCCCGCCAAGGAGTTCCAAATTCTGGAAAAAGTAGTAGCCTGTAGGCGCAAGGTCTGTTGAGTAGGGCGGATGACGGAAAACTTCCAACCCCAGTTCTTGCAACTTAGAGACCGTCTGCTGTGCAGTATGAGGTCACGCGTTGTCGTGCAGGAGCAGCCGAGACGAGTGATTGACCAATGCTGGTTGGAGATGTGCCAGCTTCTCCATCATTGTGTTCAGTTCTTCACAGTACACGTCTGCAGTAATGCTCACCCCGTTTTGGTAAGAAGCTGTGATGAATCACACCGGCGCTAGACCTCCAAACAGTGACCATCACTTTTCTAGGGGTAAGTATTCGTTTAGGGCATTGTTTAGGTCCTGAACCAGGATCCAACCAACTTGCTGAGCGCTTGCGGTTATCAAGCAGAATCCATAAACAATCAATAAACTATATATATACTCACATCAAAAAAGTCTAAGCAACATGCGTGATATTACAAATTTTACCATTTATATTAATTAATTTCTAAGTATTACTCAAACAAAGTGCGTAGGTAAGTAAACTTTTTTGTTATCGATGACATACTGGCTGGTTGTAAAAAAAAATTTGATTATGTTTTGTTTTTTCATAAAACTCAAATGACTGCGAATTTGTTTGAATTTAAGTGCGTTTTAATTGCTACGTTTAGTCTTGATTTTATAATTTTACCAACCATTTAAATAAAGTTAGGGACAAAATTGAATTGTTAGATATTCTTTACGTCATGAAGCGACGTCATTTGATGGCAGATGAAATGCAAAAAGCTGTAGGGATGTTGCAAGCGGGAAGTAATCAATCTCAGGTCTCGGCATTTTGGCATTCATAGAAGTGTTATTTGTAGTCTTTGGCAGCGCTACAATAATACATCAGAACCCGCTAAACAGCATCCAGGCCGTAAAAGGAGTACAACCACTCGGCAAGACCGGTGGTGTTGATGTAAGTCCTCAAACTGTGCGAAATCGACTGCATGAGAGTACGGCCTACGAGCTCGACGCCCAATCAGGTGCCCACCGATACGTCACGGGAATCGCGCTCGTCGATATGAACGATGTAGAGAACGCATAACATGGACCCAGGAACAATGGGATAAAATTATGTTTTCCGATGAGTCGCGATTCGGGTTTAAGCCTGATACAAGAAGGGTGCGAGTGTATCGTCGGCCCGGAAATACTGAAAGGCTCAGGTGCGTTCAAGAAGTTCATCCATACAGCGGCTCAACAGTTATGTTATGGGTGGGTATTATGAAGAACAGGTGAACTGAGCTCGTTTTTGTAAATGGAAACATGAATGCTGAAAATGATATTGAGGATATCCTCAGACCTTATGTCTACCCATTTGCACAAACCTTTAGCTCCGATTTTAAGTTAATGCATGACAATGCGCGTTCACATACAGCTCGGCGAACCAGTGAATACTTTGCAACGGAGAACATCCGGGTATTGCCCTGACCTGCACAATCGCCAGATCTCAACCCCATCGAGCACGCATGGGACATGCTCCAGAGACGTGTTTTTAAGGACTTGGACGGAGCGACAACAACCCAACAGCTGAAGGATTTGCTACAATTCCATTGAGAGCGAATACCGCAAGATGACATTAACAGTCTCATTAATTTAATGAATAATCGTTGCCGACAAGTTCTGAATAGCAGAGGAGACCATACTTTGTATTAAATTGTTCTATTCTTTCACAATTACATTTTCTTTAGAAATTTCATTTTGTAAAAAAAAAGTTTAGTTTCTTATGTATCTTAGTTTCTACAGTATATTCTAATATTGTTCATTTCTGTTATTAAAATAACTTATAAAGACAACAGCTGTTATTTTTACATCATAGAACCCTAAAGATATTATTTAAAAAAAAAAACGTTATAATGTAAAGAACTATCCTAAAATTTAAATTGGTACATATTGCTTAGACTTTTTTGATGAGTGTATATATATATATATAACTATATAAATAAACTAATCAATAAACAAATGACTACTATTGGAAAAAGAATTCCATGTTTTTAAAATAAAATTAATTTGAAATTAGAATTCTTAGTTAAACAAAAATTATTTTGATTTGAAATGGCCAGTACTGCAGAACGGCGATTTCATAGGTAAAAATACCTATTAGATTTACTCGATTATTTGTCTCATCTCACGGCAAGTGAAGTGTAAAATCTATTGTATAAGACACTTATAATACGACCACTTTGGTCAACATAAGTTAAAATTAATTTACGTAAGCTACGTCAAATTCTTTCACGATTAATTCGTATATAGTTTTACCACGGTCAGGGTTCGAACTTTACCTAATTAATTATTATAACGCAAGATCGCATGTCCGCGAAATATAATTAACCCATCCCAAGTTCCTGTCATGCGACCATAACATACAAAAATTCACAGAAAAAACTTATAGCAATCAAGCCCTAAAGTTCTCACGCCTGTTCTATGATGAATCCATTGAAAACATAAAAAGGGAATACTATCAGATTTGATGGCCTTGGATACCTGAGTAAGACAAAGTTGAAGTACGTTTATGTGACTATTTAAAAATAATCCCATGGAGGGTTGATGTCAGATAAGCGGCCAAATTGTAAAAATTAAGCCAAATCATACATCACAACATGACAAACATGTGCCGATCTTACTTAGGTGAGATAGGGTTAAGAAATTAATATATGTGACTATTTAAATATGAAGTCAGAGTTACCACATGAAATATTAACATGTTTTTACAAAAAAATATATTGTCATGCATACCATCTCTCAGTTTGGAGTTTTTGGAGGGATCTTAATCCTCCATGTAGTGGATTTTATATTTTATTCATAATGTTGTGTTATTTGACTGTATAATTTGTAATATTTGTGGTGTTTTATGTAATAAAGTTCGGTTATTGTAAATAAGACGCAAGGTACAAATAATGAGATGTTACGAAGACTCCCTGGGAAGTTCTAACAAGGGGCCTATCATCTGGTTAGAACATTGGAATTATTACAACACACTTCTAATATTATTACCAAATCAACAATGGCATTAATAATCTAGGAGATTGGTTGTCAGATATAAAATTATAATATAGTCCCTTAATAATTTAAAATTACGCTCACTTAATGATGACGTAATAGTTTCGTTATATAGAAAAAACAATAATAATTCTTGGTCCAGCGACGCTGATAAATATAAATCCAGACAAGTTTTGAAGGCCAAAATGTATTGTATATGTAGCCATAAGTTGATAAAGACGTTAGTTGTAGTTTAGTAGCAGTGTGCTCGTACGGTGCGTCGTAAAGCACAGGTTTGAATCAAGCATATGCTGATACATATTAGTACTCGGCTAGCTATACTCAACTTGAAAATATGTCACAACGCATCTTTCGATGTTCTGTGGTTACTTGTTTAAAATATTGTACTTCTAGCCTTTCCATGCCATTATATTAAACTACAAAATAGTATTAATGTTTATTTCGTACAAGGTAATCTCCGAGGCGGCTGAACCATTTTTTGTGAGATTTTTACTGACAGATAGCAGACTTTTTCCGAATATTATTTTTTTATACAAAACTACAGCAAAAAGGCAGACGACACATCTTATGGTAAATTGCTACCGTTGCCCATAAACAACTCTGCAGTTATCATCAAGGGCTTCACTGTTGCGTTACCGAACATAAAAAGCATACACTGACGCTTTTCGATAGGGACTAAGCAGCAGTGATGATAAAATCGAACAAAAGCGGCTTTAAAATGATAGTATTAGAGTAGAAAGAACAAAATTAGTAAAACTAAATCACGGCGAGATAAAACACATACTTCTCCTAAAACAACACCATTTTCACGTGGCCAAAGCCAATTAGTTTCGAATACAAGCATGCCGCGCACGATCACAGGTATTTCAAAAACCATTACCAATAGGCAATATGTACCTATAGAAATGTCCAAATCACACTTTAGTTACATCACAACAAAACGTGTTGTAATGTTTATGTTAAAAAGCTACTTACGAACTGCACTATCTTGAGCGCGACCCACTTGTCGCATACCGCCATAGTATAGCTACTCGTCGGCAAACACGTCACTGTTTATCAAACTTCGTAACACGGACTATCTATGACATAATAATAGTCATCGTTCGAACGGCAGAGACGACCGCACTACGCTGTAGCTGCGTTTTGTTTGAAGTTTCGAGCGAGAATTTTCACTAATGCGTCGATTTTAAAAGGAAAACTTTAGCATGGACGAGCTGTCATTAAGTTATCTTTAAGTGACTACTGATAACATACGACGATAGGCTTAAGCTTTTTAGAAAATACGACTCGGAAAATCCTAGTTAACTGTTAGTTTGCGGCAATAAATATTATTTATAGAAACACTATTTCAATAAGATTCATTTTATTTATTTGTCTATCATGGGTCATCAATACGACAATTGTGCAGTTTAAATGTAAAATCATATTTACAGACAACCGTGGCATGCACTAACAATTAATGAAACTTCAATAAAACTACATATTGAATGATTTTACAGATTTAACATAAATAATTTGAAAACTAGAAGACTATAACAGAAAGAGAAAACATACTAAAATCAACTAATACTCCAAAACTATTTTATAAATAAATAGATTTATTTTTTCATCTATTTGAGAAAATATCACATGAAAATATAACCTAGATATTCTGTTGAGCGGCGAGTAGAAGCCTAAATTAGTATAGGAATGTGAAATGTAAAATGCGACTAATTTCTTAGATGTAGGACGCTTAACAGGGATATTAAATTTGAAATAACTAACCACTTGTACAAAGTCAAATTTTTCGTGAAATA
Organism: Antheraea mylitta; assembly: GCA_014332785.1. NCBI lineage: Eukaryota > Metazoa > Arthropoda > Insecta > Lepidoptera > Saturniidae > Antheraea > Antheraea mylitta. The sequence continues at coordinate 1,274,547 of JACEII010000054.1, read as the reverse complement.
TGGTAAACAAAAACATAAGTAATATAACTTAAGCTATTATATCTACACATAAATGAGTTATGACAAAACAGTTCAGTACTTCATTCTCCTCCTTTTGATTGATTTTCTCTTTTTTTGTATTAACGAGCTTTAGGTGTTATCAATAATATATTCTCGAAACAGTTCGTTTTCTTCTATACTATTGACGAGTCGAAATATTTATTTCCATATCTCTATCGATAATCATTCTTATGGCTAATCTTATACATGTGCAAATTTGAATTGAGTTTTTACCATTTCAAAAATAAATGAAAAAGTAATGCAGAAAACACATGAAAAAACTTTATAGGTACTCCTCCTTACGCTCGAATTTAGGCCACTGGGCGATCATTAGTTCTATTTATACCATAGATGAGAAATTTGGTGAGTCCAAATGGGTGTTTGTAACTCTTTCACGTAAAAACTTATGAAAGGGTTTTGATGAAAATTTACCGTAATATGGCTTATACATCACAATAACACAGGCTGTCAATAATAACGGTATTGTTAAAGTTAGCCAGAATATAACGAGTGTGACGTAAGTTTAAGATATCCTGTAATCAGAGTTATCGCTGTGTGAACTACATAAACCTTTAGTTACGTGAAGATAATGCAATATGATTTTTAGAGATACAAATGCTGACTAAGCCGCAGGCAACACCTAGTGTAATATAATATCTTGGTCTTAAACGGTTACGTTATCGAACGCAAGCAGGTTTTAATCCCACAAGTAGCCTAGATAGCTAGATATAAGAATAATAATAGATAGGATTATATAAGGCTAACATGATTCATATATATATAAGATATTTACATAATGCCAAATGTAATCCCACTTTTTTTTTTTTTTTTATTTATTTATTTAAGGTTACCAACAGAGTCAATATCAATACATCATTACTAAAATAAAGTGTACAGTTCAACGTTATAGCTAGATCCCTACTTACAGGCAACAACAGCATGCATATCAAATATTATTTGTCTATAATGTTATTTAAACAATCAAGAAGTTATCAAAACAGTATAAAGTAAAATAGTTGTAAATGAACCTATAAAGCATTGAGAAAATTATATAATATTAAATCGTTAAAAATCTTTTGAAATATATATATGTAAGTATATCGTAATCAGTTACACTTTTTAATCATTAGTGATTATTAATCACGAAGAGCATATGATTTTTTGATAGTGGTAATGTTTTCGAAGAAAATATCAGCATTATTTGTAGTATTCTTAGATGCGAGGTTATATAGTCTCATTAATCTATTTAATGGGGAGAAATGACCCAGATTCGTGCGAGATCGTTTCTCACAAAATAGTTTGTATTTCCCTGATCGCGGTATCCGAGAAGGTAACGTAATACTAATTTGTGATAAAAGTAGTGGCACGTCCAAGATGCCGTTTACCAATTTAAATAAAAATATCCTGTCCAAAAGCTCTCTTCGATCTTTAAGGGTTAACATCTTAAAATATTTTAATCGGTCGGAATAGCTTTTAAGATTATTACTTAGATTACAACTGTATGTCAAGTGCCATAGAAATCTTTTCTGCACGCTTTCTAAACGACCTTTGTAGACCTCATAGTGCGGATTCCAAACAGTACTACAGTATTCCAGTCCAGATCTAACAAGAGCGTTATATAACAGAATTTTAGTCTGAGGATGTCTGAACTCTTTGCTGTTCCTCAGAACAAATCCTAATATTCTGAAGGCGTTTCTTACGATTACATCGATATGTTTGTTAAATTGTAACTTAGAATCAAGCGTAATCCCTAGGTCCCGAATTGTATCAGAAGTTTTCAGTGTAGTGCCGCTTATTGCATATGATCTTAAACTTTTTATTCTTTTACGTGAGAAACTGACATAACAACATTTATCAACATTTAGATCCATGTCGTTATTCAAGCACCAATTTGACAAACGGTCTAGATCCTCTTGCAATAAACAGATATCATTAGGAGAATTGATGGTCTTACAGATTTTTAAGACATCAGCAAATAGAAAAAATTCGGAATGTTGAAAACACTGGTCAATATCATTAATAAATATATTAAACATTAGGGGACCCAAATGAGAGCCCTGTGGGATCCCTGATTTAATGTTGAAATAATCAGTTGAAATAATCTTTGCAATAACTAGTAAAATAGTCCTGGAAAATATTTCACGAATCTTATACAATGATATTACAAATGCCATATCTAATACCTTTAAACGAGCAATTCTTCTATATTTTTATATTTGTATATATTCAGAATCTCGGAAACGGCGACATCTATTACCGTAAAACTTAGTATGAAGGTAATTTCAGGGACGATAAATCGATCTAGCTAGATTTTATTCATAGAAAACTTTTTTAACTGAGTTTTCAGGCAATGAAAAGATATAGCTAGACTATAAAGGTAAATTTCGCAGGAGTTGTCAAAACAAAAATAGCTCAGTTGGAAATCGGTTGCCTCGAAAATCGGTGTAACTCCATTTCAAATCTGAGTGACAGCAGAAGAGATATATTTTTTTTTATTTGTAAAAAAATGTTAATTTTATAAGGCAAACCTAACAGTTTATTTTAATTTTATGGATTAAATGTTTTTTAAAGAACCGAGCTAGGCTCGGTCGCCCAGGTACTTTCAATTATACGCGCATGTTTCTGGTCTAATTTAATATGGACAGTTGCGAATAGTTTCTATGACATTTATACAAAAAACCCTATATCGGTTTGTCACTCCAACAATAAATACAATTTTAAAAATGAATTAATATTTAAAAACAAGCTTTAATGAAATTTAATCAGACTTTTTATGTGTCTGGCGACCATTTTGAAATTCGCCATTTCATTTTTTTCTTTGGAATCAAGACTGAATAAACTGGAAGAGATTAACTAAATAAATTGAAAGCCAAATAATAGCTTGTAATAATAACTTCAGCGAGTATTTTTTAACATAAACCTGATTTTTCCGTACCAGCAAAAACGAAATATTCCCCGCGTATCTACAAGATGTTCTGTACTGAATTATCCAACATTTGGCCGCTTTAGGTTTATATTGTGTTGCTCACTTTACTCGTCCTTAACTTACCTTAAGTCAAATACCTGCTTTCTAATACTTACCGGTGTTCTAGAAGCTGTATTAGAACAAGAATATCAATGGGTCCACACAACGCATCATAATGTTCAGAAAAATTGTTACAAACGTAAAATTCAATTTTTATTGTACTCAATGACTAAGAAATTGTATTTAAATTTTAAAAACAATCAAATTATGTTAACAAAATATCTAAAAGTAAAAACGTTAGTATTAGTTAATTCCTTAAACTCTCATGTTATTTAGTATATAGACAAATCACACCCAACAATATATCTCAAAAAATCAAAATACGGTTATTCTCACCCGTGAATTATATTTTGCTTTGTTAAAAACAATCTAAAGTATTTGAAGAAAATATTTGAACTTAAGTATATTAGTAGCCAGTTAATTCCTTAAACTCCCATGTTGTTTGATAAATAGAAAGACCAAACCCAACAAAATTTCCCAAACGATCGAAACGAGTTTGTTCTCGCACGAAATTAGTATAAAAAATATATTTTTTCTTTACATATTAAAAACGATCTAAACTATGTGAAGAAAATATGTAAACTTACTGAATATATGAATAGCAGTTAATTCCTTAAACTCCCATGTTATGTTTGGTAGATAGAAATATCACACCCAACAAGAGAAAAACACAAAGCAATAAAATAAAACAGCACAAGATTGAATAATTATACTTAAATTTATTAATCAACACTGGCATGCAATAATTAATTATAAATCTCGCAATACATCGAGAGACAAATTCATATTGTTACAATACAAAAAGTGTTTAGATTTTGTTAGATAAAGATTAATTGTAGAGATAAATATTATTTCATAATACTGCCGCTGTTGCAAAGCTGAGAAAACAGATCCAAATTGATTTCATTAAAACCTGATTTTAATATAGTATTATTCATATCATATAGTATCGTAAATTACAATAACATGAATATCTCGTTGAAAAAACATCAAAAAATGCACATTATCGGTTCGTGCAATAGTGCTAAAACTAAAGAATTTGCACGAAACCTTAACGTATTAGGGCTTATAATTGCTCTTAATTCATATCATATAATTAAAACAATATTGTATGGCGCCTCTTTCATTCACGCTTTACATAACCCGGAAAGCTATGAGTTCCAATACATATTATAAATAATTAAGACAGGTGGATTCTTTATAAAATATAATATTCCATATTAAACTACCGTCTAAAATTAATCAATTTTATTTATCTCTCTTATTACATATATATTAGAGGAGTGCGAGAATTTTAGTGCAAAATTAAAAACATTTCAAATATAATAAGAGACTTTAGAAGCTAGTCGTAAAATACACATTATATTTAAAATGTCATCCAAGTAAATATTGGTACATGGTAGGAGTAAATTTTAAAAAGTTACTGGTAAGTCTCCTACAATATAACAATCGCTTTTTGAATAATTGATTCAAATAATTTAAAAGGATACATTAAAGACAAACACAATGTTACATAGATACAAAAAACAAACTGCATTGCTAAATTAAGACTATGTTTTTTGTAAAAATAAAATGCAACATACGTTTTAGAAGCTACAAGATTTACTTTCTACATTTATGCCGACTAAAATAAAGCAGCTATTGAAAAATCTTTATTCACTATTTATCGTAAATTAAAATAAAAATCTTAATTGCAACAATGTTTTTAAACAAGTTAATATGTTTATCGAACATTAATTCTCGCACTCCTTGAAAATCAATGAGCACAGCGCGTGCATCGTAAGACACAGTGCACTTCTTCCATTAGATAATTCATTCCATAAATTAATCAACCTTAATGTAAATAAAATTAAAATAGGCACACCACAACAAAGAAAATCATTACACAGTATTTCAAAGGATTAAAGTTAAAATAACACAAGTGTTAGGTGGAAGCAAACAATTAATTAGGATTATTAGCCAAAACTGTTTGTAATCATAATTGCTATTACAATGGAATCTCTATAACTCGAAAATCTCGATAAGTCGTAATTCTCAAGTCGAACAAACATGTAATTCCCTTCCGCTGAAATCTTAAATATACGGAATACACCGTATCTCGAGTTATTGAGACTTTGATAACTAGAAAAAAATGTTATTTTCCTTGCCAGGTATTGATAACACATATTTTTACTCTATAACTTTTATTCCAGAAAGGAGATTCCGTAAGTCATAGTTAGTCCAATATAACATCTTAGAATTCCCCGATATGATAGCAATAAAATCGAAAAGGAATAATGTTCAGGGCTTCTATGGTTCTATGACATTAGAAGCTACAGCGGTAAGCAACCCACTACGAACTTACATTGTGGATTACATTACTTACATATGGAAGGGATCATGATTTCGGTTAATTGTTTGTACTTGAAAAAATAACTGATAAAGAATCTGCAAATTGCTTAAATCAAAACAAAGAACATATTGTTTTTAGTTATTTATACAATTTACTTCACTAATATAAATAAATATACACCATATAAGTTCAAGTTCAATTGTTATTGGAATTTGACTCTACATAAAAAATATAGGTACTTAAATATCGCACCTTTCTAAGTTAAAATTTTTGTAGTTAAATTCATAGTATCTCTCGATTATTTTCTTTATTCATTCCTCTTGAGATTCGAGTTATAAAGATTTTACTGTATTTGTGTCGTATAGAAGAAAAAGAGGCAATTTCTATTTTCAGTCAATGAAGTGAAGAGTAAGTTTTTATTCACAATTCATTCAGCAATTACTAGTTAATTAAATTGAAAAATGGATAAACAATAACACTATTGTCACAAAGTGCAAAACAGCATTCCTGAAAAAACCCCTATATATCTATTAAAACGGGAGCAATTTAACCAAAAAAAAAAAGATATTGGCTACCTTGACTTCTATAAGACTCATTTATCTGCAAACATTTTTCATGCAATTTATATCTTGCGATCCTTACCGAATTATATAAAGCCAATAAAGCAAACTGGTTAGTTACTTTTAATAAATATCCAACTATCCTATTAACAATACTGAGTAATTATGATCTTAAGTGAAATCCCGGGCACGTTTTGGTAGACTTACTAGGGTTTGTCCTTTTTCGGTGTGATGAACCCCTGGAGTGGATGCGGCGCAGTCCACGGGTTGAAGTCGGCGGCGGAGGGTTCCGCGGGAGGTAGTTGCGGCGGGAGCGAGGCCGCACCCGCACCGCCCGGCGGGGCCCACACCGCCTGCTCCGCGCCCCCCAGCCCCCCGCCACCTCCCAACCACATGGACGACACTGACCCAATCAGCGACTCCATGCCGTTACTCATGTGGTTATTCCATCTAAACAAAACACATTAACACAACAACCAGCGTGATGGCACTACCACGCTGAGGTTATTACTGATATCCCGCTTGCTCGGGGCAGTACCACCCTCTCACAGAAAACCAACGTGAAGTAACAGTGCTAAAATTGTTGTTAAAAACCTCTTTTATATATATAATTTTAAACGTATATGTTCTAAATAAAAAATATAATTATATGTGTCAGTCTTGTAAAAAACAGTGTGTAATAATAAATATCTTCGATATTGCAAATAGATTATTTTACATATAAAATCGTCTAGCGACAACAGAATTCGAACCTATTGGGCTACCCAAGTTGCTTATCGACAATCACTAACGCAAATAGAAAACGAAAAAATGTATCACGTGATATAGTGCTCAGATATGTCATCTCCATACATTTTTTCGTTTTCTATTTGCGTTAGTGATTGTCGATAAGCAACTTGGGTAGGCCCCTTGAACCCTACAATTATTGGCGACCGTGACTGTAATGGAGAATTTGAAGAAACAAAGGTCAGTTGCAAGACGATTTTTTACATGTGCTGAGACAAATTTGCAGAAGGCATTGCGCGACCATACGTCTAATATTAGGTCGTTGTTTAAATATTGCACAGAAAAGGCTGAGCAATTATTCCTAATCGACAGGCAAATCCAGGAGCTATGGTTCCAGTCAGAAGAATCAGAAGATATAATATTTTTTGACTTTGAAACCGCAGAAGATTATAAACGTCGATGGTTTGATTAAGTTCAGAGTATGAAAACGTATCTCGAACTTCACAGCAATTATATAAGGCGGAGACCCATAACGGAGCAGCGGAATTATCAAATGATAATGGTAACACAGAACGTAATATGTTACCCGAATTACAATCAAAAAAGTTTTACGGTGATGCCGCCAATGCTACTACTTACGTAGGTCAGAATCCAAAAATTGATGACGGCCCTAAGATACAAGATATTGATAAATTTAGAAAAGATAATCTAATACAATTTGAAAGTAATTTAATAGCTAGGAGTATTGAAATCAAACTTGAGAGTACATTACGCGATTCGGTACCTAGTATGTCTGTTTACAATGAAATTGGTTCTTTAATTGATATTTCTGTGTCACAATGTGAGAAATTGGAAACGCTGAGTATTAAGAATCCAGCTGATACAAAAATAAAAACGTAACATTTTTCAAACCCATTGTAAAGAATAATAGTGCAGAAAGTCATGAAGTACGATTATCATTGACAGAAGGATATACAGAGCATCTTACATGTAACACTGATTTGGCCTACAAGCAGCAGAATGAATGGAATTATTGGAATGGAAGAATGGAAGTTCTTAAAGTTTCTTATGGACCCTGGTGGGGGAGGGTTCAAGAAGATATCTAAGTTATTGAGCAACTTGTATTTGTTTAGGTTCAGTTATAGTTTTGTCTTGTAAATTTAATTTTTGTTATTTGTATTCTTAACAATAGTTTCTAGTATATATGCAGTCTCAGTTGTATTTATTTATTGTTCTCGTTATAATTGTCTTGTTAATTTTTCCTTCGGGTTGGAGTATGTTAAAAACCTCTTTTATATGTATAATTTTAAACGTATATGTTCTAAATAAAAAATATAATTATATGTCAGTCTTGTAAAAAACAGTGTGTAATAATAAATGTCTTCGATATTGCAAACATAAAATCGTTTAGCGACAACAGAATTCGAACCTGAACCCTACAATTGTTTCGTTTTGTCAGTGAGAGCGCCGGAAGCCCACTTCCCCCCTCCCCCTCCTCTTCCATCCTACGTCCTTCCTCAAACACAAGCTAGCAACGCACTTGCGACTCCCCTGGCTTTGCTAGGGTGTATGAACAGCGGTGATCACTTAACATCAGATAACCCGCCTGTTCGTTTGCCTTCTGTGATATATAAAATAATAATAATAATAATAAAAAACAGTGTATTTCAACATGATCCCATCAGCTGTGTGGTGATAATAAATCGGCAGTGGGAGAATAGTTAAGAACATCTCCCTCCTCTGTTTCTCATCCGATTCTCTTCAGGCGTTTATTAGTAATGACACTATTCACGAACTTCAATGTTATTAATAAAATACGCCTAAAATTCTTTTTTCGGTAGTTGAAATACGACTAACCGACGAGCGCCCATAGTAATACAAAAAAACTCGGTTTTAAATACAACTGCCGAAGAACGCCAATTCGGTGTAACTAGACAAAAGATCGTTGGAAAAATATACTGCAGTTCCATCACGATGTTTTTCTTTCAACAAAAGTTCAAGTCTTTTAAACTTAAACCCTTTACGTTTCTTAATCGGGATGCGCAATACAAACGATGAGCAACTTAGTCTACCGCTAATGATTGTGAAATATTACCAAGTAATTATTTTAATCTTTCTTTGCTACTTTCGTGTGGAAAGAAATAAGAATCATAATAAACTATTTACGAAAGATTGCAAATCTGCAAATGAATACCTAGAAAATGTCATAAGATTCGGAAGAATATTTACTCGGGGTTTACACTGATTCTCAAATAAAAGGAGCGTAGTTATAGAGAGAATGTAAATTTAGTGGAATGGAAAACTGACTGTGTAGCAGCAACAGTGGCACTGCGCTGTGCGTCTTGTATCATGCGGAGCCGGCGAACCTGCGACAGCGGCTCCAGCGTGTAGGAGGGCGCGCTGTACTGCTGTAGCGGCGGCGGCGGCGGGGGGCTGTTGGGGGTGAGGTAATCATCGGGCACGCGGATCAATTCGACCCCCCGCTCCGGCGTCCAACGCCCCACCTGGTGCAACGAAATTACCAATCCCTCGAATTTTATTGATATAGATTCTTTCCCTGTTATATAGATACTCATACTCGCATACTGCCTCTACAGCCATAATTCTACCCATTCATTTACTGAGATAAGCTTTTAAAAGACCCAATGTAAACAGTCCTGCAAAAGCCCAGGAAGTAATGGCGACTACAAGCTCGGAGAAATCCACAATATACTCCCATATACGGTGGTGCTACAGTAACGTTTCTCAAGGTGCGTGCGTGCGTGCGTGCGTGCGTGCGTGCGTGCGTGCGTGCGTGTGTGTGAGTAGGCGTGCTTGCTTTATTCTCTTTATATTATAATTCTAGAATTCCACGTTACAATCTTATTATTTCACTTTTAAATGTATCCTGTGAGTATCGAAATATATATATATATTATAGGGTACAAATGAACAGGCGAGTCACCTGATGGTAAGTGGTCACCGCCGTCCATACACTAGCAACACGAAACACAAGTCGAAAGTTCGTTACCGGCCGGCCGACCCATTTATTACACGTAATTATTCTCGATTCGTTTTTTCATCACATTATAATTTTACAAATGTTTTTGATAATCTTAGGAGCCTATCAATTTCGGAATAATACACACTCCTGGAAATAAAATTTCATCAAATACAGCTTATAATAATTGGGAATAGATAAACTGTTTTTAAATAAAATCCACACTTACAAACATACAGATAAAAATGTTTTCATGGCATACTCGTAAACAATGTTCCTATCACAAAATGTATTAGTATACATGTTATAAAATGAATCGATGTCGCCAAATTACAAGGCACGCGTGTAGTTCGCGCGTCGATAGAAACTCTGGCGATCAGCGTTTATGGATTACATAAGATTACAAATATCATAAATAAAAAGTTATATAATACAATATGCATAATATATTAACATCATATGTTACTCAAGAGTTCAATACTAACAAACTATATTAGATTTCTTCATTAGACATATTGTAGTTGACATCGAAATAATACTTATTTATGAAATAGGACTATTATTAATATTAACAAAATCTTTCCTTTCATGTTGAATGATTTCCCATACAACTAAACAACGCACATTAGGCCTTTTGTAGTCCGGTGAAGCTGTGAAGGACAGTAAGGCAAATAGCGTAGTCAGTTCGAAAAAAAAAAAAGAACATAAGGCCTTTGTAACATTCCACAAGTCTGAACCCATTTTAAGGTACATATAGTATAGTTTGTTTGGTTTACAGTTAAATCATTATTTTTAATAAAGTTCATATCTTTATATACAAATTTCTTCTGTACATGTGTACTGTCACAAACTCCTTCTAAACGGCTGGACCGATTCTGATGAAATTTTGTGTGCGTGTTCCAGTAGATCCGAGAGTAGTTTAGAATTGAACCCGATATACCTTGCGATGTGCTGCGGTTGAATTTTGGATTATTTATTACCAAGGCAAGACCACATCCGCCTGGCCCGCTAGTCTATACTAATATTATAAAGCTGAAGAGTTTGTTTGTTTGTTTGTTTGGTTGAACGCGCTAATCTCAAGAACTACCGTTCCGATTTGAAAGTTTCTTTCAGTGTTAGATAGCTCATTTATCGAGGATGGCTATAGGCTACATATCATCAGGTTAAAACCAATAGGAGCGGAGCACTAATGAAAATGTCTCAAAATCGGGCCATTTTTAGAGCATCCGCTGCGTGTCAGTGTCAGTATTATATGCGTTGCCATGGTAACATGATAACATTCTATCGGAAATATTATTAGGGTTTATTTTGTGTTCCTGTTCAAAAGTTTATTCTACGTTATTTTTAATTCCAATTTTTATTATAAGTAGTACATTGCTATCGTAAACATTTTAAAAGTCTATTTTGTGCTGCTATTCTAAAAGGTTAGTAGAATTAATATTCGTCCATCAATACAGGCCAAGGTATTAATCCATACTGCCAATTCTGAAGTTGTCAATATAGGTAGTTCTTATGTATTCTCTACCCAGTTTTCTTCTATGGCTAAGTTAATGTAAAGGTATAAGCGCCAAATCTTCTATATAATATTTCGTAAAATTTTTTGTTCCGAATTTTTGGTTGTTTGATATATTATGTGTGATGTTGATGTATTACAAGAATAAAGTGTGTGTATATAATATTGAAATAAATTCTTTTTGATGAATACATATATCTGCGGTGCTACAAATATTAACATCTTTTTTTTTAATTCTGGCGATATGTCTTTTTGTTTATTTGTTCCGGGTAATCTCCGAAATGGCTGGACCTATTTGTACGGTTTTTTTTTCTTACAAATGACTACGCTATGGACCTAGCAAGGTCTTAACAGCTTCAACGGACTACAAGTAATATTTGAACGGGAATTTTATGGGCAATTAACTAACTAATTAGCTGTTTTATTCTAAGTGATGGTGATACATAGATAGTAGTTTAAAGTTCCAGCTATGTGGCTTATGATAAATCCCATCCCATTCGATACACTATTAGTATTCACATATATAATGTACATGTTACCTGTTACTGTAGATGATGTGCGTGTCATACAAATATTTTTGAAAGAGTATTATTGTTATTTACACATCTAATAACAATTTTAAATCTATTTAATACATTCAAAAAACGCGTGCGGAGCCGCGGGTAACAGCTAGTATGATATAAAAAAGAAAATACTTAAGGGGTATGCCTAGACAATCTGGTTATCCAAAAAAACAGGGTGTTCCGTAAAGACACGATAAAAGTGAAACTTTTGATTACGGGGAAACATTCTCATTTAAAAAATACGATAAAAGGCTGTCGCTGTATGGTTTTCCTAGGCGCCAAGTAATGATCGCGCCCGACGTTGCTCAAAAACAGAACCGGTGTTTTCAATACTCTACCCGACAGTGTTTACCGCCAACACTTTTCAGTCACACAAAAAGCTCGTGGATCAGAATTTTTCAATGATATAAAACTTTTTTTAGAACTAAATAAGCCTTGCACAAAGTAATCAGATTTGTTCCTTTGAGTATTAAAGTCATAACAGAATAAAATAAAATATTTTAATTTTTATTTAAAACAAATCGCATTAGTGACCGTAATATGTATGTCTAAAATTTAAAAATAATTAGTTCTACAGCCATATGATAGGATATTATAACAAAGAAAACCTTTAGTTCCAGTGATATCTAAATTTCTCATGTCAGTTTCATACAATTTTTTGATAAATACAACGTATTTTCTCAGTTTTTACTCCAAACGAAATCAACTTAATATATGAGTATAATAATAATTAGTACATGGAAGCTACTTCAGGCAAAAAATTGACATTATAAAATAAAAATCCCTATGAAAGCCGCTTTCAGCCCAATGTGTGGCACAATGTTACGAGACCGATGAAGGAGATGACAGTTGAATGTCCTGGTTAAGTAATCTTTCATTTCTTGTTGCCGTTACGAATTGCTTAAATATTTTGAATTTCATATTATAAGGCAATGATTGTTCCCTTCCAACTATGTGTAGTTTAATAAACGAATTTAAAGCTAAATTAAATCTATTTCTAATAAGTTTTGAAACAAAAAAGATTAGATTTTATCAATTTTCAAACATTTGAAAATATTAAACTCAAACTTACACACTAAAAAATAAGAGATCGAATTTTAGATAATCGATACTTTAGACTTCCAATTTTTAGATGAATCGATACCACAGATCACGATTGAGGTCGTATTAAAAAAAAAATGTTTTTTGCGAAAAACCGGCATCCCTAGTCAAAATCGTCTGTTTGGAGCGATTGATAAAGAACTTAAGCAACCTTGATATAGATAATTAGCTTCTACCAGCGACTTCGTATGCGTGTAATACTTACTTTAAGCTAACGCTAACTTGCAACTTCGTTTACGTAAAAGGTGAAAATATTTTTAAATGATACGTAGGATAACCCTGATTTTGGAATATTCTTCATTAGTGCTCCGCTTCTATCAGTTTTAGCGTGATGATATAAAGCCTTCCTCGAAAAATGAGCTAACAATTCTATTCATTATATCACTAACGAATTCTTCAAATTGGATTGGTTGTAATCCTGCAATTAGCACGTTCAACTAAACAAACAAAGCCTCCAGCTTGATAATATTGTCATTTTACATTACCAACCCGTCTGATTGTTTATTGAACTGTTATTCCCTTACACTTTTTAAGTTGAAAGCATATTATAAGATACTTGCCGGTCCGACTCTTCAGCTTTATAATACTAGTATAGATCAACGTGGGACCCACGCCCCACAGGGGAATTTGAATAACAGGGAAATTTGATAGTTAAGAGGGCAATTCGCATTGTTATTTCAATGCAATAGATGTCGGTGACAAATTTAACAAAAGAAGGCAAATAAAAAAAAATGATGAAAATAATAATTAGGTATAATTTCGTTTGACGTTACCAAAATTTCAAATGAGTAATTAGAGCCGATAAGTCAAGTAAGTTATTATTTCTTTTGAATTTTACTTACGATGTTTTGATAACAGTTTCATAGTGATTTCTTCCTGAAACTTATCATTTGTTTCTTAAGGGAACAGAACAATTTTTAAATGTTAAAAATTATGTATGGGGGCATAAAATTTTTACAAATGTTGAGGTAGGGCATGGGTTAGAAATGGTTGGGAAACACTGGTATAGATGAATATACGTTGTTACCTCCCGGTATTGTTTCAAGAGTTGCGGCGACTGTGGCAGCGACCAGTCGACGGCGGGACGCGCGCCGCAGCCCCACGCCGCCGCCGCCGCCGACACCAGCGCCTTGCGAGCCATCGCCGCGCCGCGGTGCGACTTGTACTCCACGATGGCCGCGCACGACGCCGCCGAGCGACGCACGCGCACCTCCTGCACCTCGTCCGTCAGCGCGTACAGCAGCCGCACGATCTCCGCGGACGGGGTCGTCGCCGGGATGCGCGATATGAATATGCGACAGTTGTTTATCGACGGGCACACGCCTAAACAATATACATTAACAAAAAAACCTAGAGGTTCCCAAAGTGTACGCCGTACAAAGTGTTATTTATATCCAATTCTAAATTTGAAAATTCGCTATTCTATGTATCTTTTTGATAAAAAGCGTCTTCACAAAAAAAAAACACGTTTTTTTCGTACTTATAAGTAGATATAACGCTTTAACCTTTCTCCGGTAGCTTAGGAACCATTTAAGTATTTTGTAAGCACTGATGGGGGTCTGGATTGTTATTACTGAATCAGAACAGATTTAAATATACTTATACAAATGTTTACGTCATTATGGGGGAGGGGTTAAACAAAACTGCTTTCTTTTGCTGACCAGCAGGAGGGAGTGGTCAAAAATTACAAAAAAATCTGCTACGTTATACTTCACTGGCCCCTAACCCCCCCACCTTACAAATTTTAATACTGGACCCCTTCATGATTAGCTATGCTATTTGTCTGTCGTATTGTGGTTGCTACCAATTATTTCGCTATTGAATAATCTCTTTATTATTAATTTACTGTAATTAATAACAACGACAGTAAAAGTAAATATTTTTTGTACGCATTGTGGTTGTCAAATGTTACAAATATGACCTCCTTTAATACTTATTGCTTTTTGCATAATAATAAAAGACGATTCATTATCAACTATATTCAATAATTTATTATCAATTGCGTAGGAATAATGCATTACAATATAATTACCATCCCTCTGTCTTATATATGCCGCCTTTTATATCACTACAAAGAACACACTGGTTGTTTAGTGCAAGAAAAAGGCAAACTATGTGAAATTATATATTGTAAAATATCATTCATACTAAAGTCATGTGTTAAATTAACATAAATAATTGTTTTAAAAAATACATAAAATGAGTTCCCGAAAAATCAAACCATACAAAATGAAGTGTTTTCAGGAAACTTATTTTTCAAACAAAGAATACATTATAATTGCCATAAGTAACACACAATACTTCATTATAAATCGTGGAGTGACAACCCTATACATTCCACAAGTCAACTGAACTTACCTAGCTGCCAGGAGTGACGAATCATGTAGTTGTTGAACAGACGTATGGCATTGCTCGCCTCAGCAACATTGGTGTACATGGCGAAGGCGTATCTAAATAATTAAAATTATCCAAAATATATAATTATAATATTTTATTTTATTTGATATTTAATGGCAATATGGTCTATAATGGTAAACACGCTAAGCCCAGGAGGTACTGGCTCCTTAGTGCAGCTTCCGGGACACGCCTTTAGATGTTGGCAACAAATCTGAGGGTGGTAGTTATCCAGGCGGGCTTAAAAAAAGTCCTACCAGAAAACTAGGACTTCATTTTTTTTGCCAAAAGGTAATAAACAGGCAGACAGTCTACCAGATGGTAAATAGTTACCGTCGCCTATGGACAACAGTACATCAGCAGGAGCACGACTGTCGTGTTAGCGACTTTGAAGAGCGCATTTCAGACCCTTCTTGAAGAATTCCATATCACAGACCGTTACGGTGTTTTACTTCACAGAAAACTCGGTTACAAGGATTCGAACCTACGTCGATCGACACGTTTATCAGTAGTCTTTAGTAGTAAAAAAGAAAGTTACAATTGATCCTCTCGAGATTATCATTTCAAACTATCAAATTTTACATCCGAGTGCGTCCGAGCATTGAAGCAAAACGATCAAAAGGTTTATTTTTTTTTCGAAATGACTACGCTATTGACCCAGCAAGATCTTAACAGTTTCACCGGACTACTAAGGCGAGCGCTTAAGGCACTCAGCCGATTTTATTTTGGCAACCAGCTCAAGGGTGCACGGCACACCTCGGCTTGGCTGTTGCCTGTTGCATGCAAAATCGCGACCTATCTTAGCTAACCAATGTTTACAACTTTTGATTAGACAGACGTGACCGTGGCTTTACGCTCACGTGTTTTAAATAATTAGCAGCCTAGAAGCATCTACAAAAGCAATCCTCATCGAGTATTTATAGTCCTATTCCGGTACGTTCAGAAGTTTAGAAGTAATTGAGCTTCAAAATAACTGTTTACATTACATATGTAGATAGACTAGCTTCCGCCCGTGACTTCGTCTACGTGGAATAGTTAGTTTGGGCTAACGCAAACAAGCAGCGAAAGCTCTCAAAAGAAAAAAAAACGATTTCGAAACATTCTTCATTGGTGCTTCGTGATGATACATAGCCATTCCTCGATAAATGAGCTACCCAACAAAGAAAGATTTTTTCAAATCAGACTTGATTTCCAAGATTAGCGCGTTCAAGCAAACTAACTACTTAGCTTTATAATACTTACATAGATATAGATTTATTGAAGCGATGATGGCTTAGTTGATAGCGTGTTCGGACAGAGCGTCGATGGACGTAAGTTTGAATCCTTACAACCGAATCCGAAAGTCCGTCTTGTGAAAGAAAACATCGTGGTGACACTATAGCATGGTGATAGGGCTTTGCCTAACTCTATCGCCAGCTAGCTTTCACACTCAAGTGACAATCAGTTGCTAAGCACCTGTTGGTGTGTTTCGACGGCTGTACTGGATAGACAAACCACCCTCTAAGTTTGACTCGTTGACCATCTTAGATCACGTCGTCATTTAAGTGTCATGTAAGTTAGGTGAGATTGTGGTCAAACGGTAAAACCCTTTAAATAAAAAAGATTGAGGCGTCACGGGACGCCTGGCAGATGTAAAACATTGAAATTGTTTAGTATAAGTTATATGCATAAAGGAACAGATTACGACAGGAATCAGCTATGGCATAATGAAAAGATAAAGCATTACAAATTTGTTTCATAAAATAGTGACTGTTTATTATTCATATTATTACTAAGTATTCATGTTTATTAAATACCAAAAATTTATCTAGGTACAAGCGTGGTGTGTTTGGCGGCATTTATCAAAGGAAGTTACGTCGTCAGCGCATGCCACGTAACACTAGTAGAACGAGTCGCCTACAAAACAGTTTAAGTCTTATGTTTATACTAATAGGTTCGTTAATAGTGCAAAGTTCGTCTTTGCGTCACCACGCCAACAATCAGGTTTAGCTCCTAGACCTAGAGATGTTTCACATTAAAATATATGTACATATTTTTCGATAACCACGAAATTAAGAAAAGTAATGATGTAATCACCACTCAGAACCCTTGACACCATGTCATCAAAAATATAAAAATAAATTCTGAACCCACTCCCCCCATTTGGTGCTTACATAACTTAACAGATGTAGTTAATCGTGAACTACCATCTAAAATGAAACTAAAATAAAATATTAATTGCTTAATAAAAAACCACATCTACGATTTTACTCCTAGTATAATTAGTTTCATGCAGTTTTTAGTCTAAATAGTAGAATTACCCTCGATTCCATCCGGAGAAATTAATCATAAGACGAAACTCGAAGAGCTCGCCCGCCTGACTAAACAACGGCACCAAGGTGTCCTCGAAGCAATCGTGAGGAATACGACCGATAAAAACCTAGGAAATAAAAAAGTTTCAATTATTATTGCTTTTGACGTGATAACGTCTGATAAATCGATATAAGGCGACTGCACGCACGAAAAAGCATGACTCATGGTAACGTTCCGCCTAAGCGTTCGGTGCAAACAAGAGTACGGAAGAAGCGAGAGGCGCGATCGGCCTAAACGTTCGGCTTGTGACGCTTCTATCTATGTATAAAATAATTCAATTCATAAAAGTATGCAATTTTTCATCAATGTGTTCTTATGACAACGTAAATTAACGTCCGTAAACTGACTTTACAACAACCATTTCTTTCATGCTATAAGGCAGGCAGACGGCCCATCTTATAGTAAAAGGTTACGGCCGCCTATGGACACCTGCAATATCAAGGGTATCGCTGTTGTGTCGCCGACCTTAAAGAGTGTATTTCTGTCCCTTTTTGAAGAGTCCTAAATCGTAACTCTGGGTGAATATTGTACCGGGTTACCCTTTCCACAACATTAGCGAACGCATAATGCAGGTTCTGGAGAACCTTGCGGTTGTTGTTTTATAATTTGCTGATGTTGTTAATGTTGTATATAATATGTGGGGATGAGTTAGTTAGCCAGCGTCGGGAGATACGAATTTGGAACGTGGATAATTGCACCATGTCAAAAAGTTCGTCAGAAACATAAACATAGTCGAATATACGTAAATATAAAAAAAAAACCAAGAGTGTTGTAAAGACACACAATATAAAAAACTGTTGTATTACAGGGAAAGATGACAATTTAAGAAAATACAACAAAAAGTCATCATCACTCGGTGTTTCCAGGCTATCACTAACTTAAGTACCGGCCGCACCCGAAGTGCGAAACTTCGGTGTTCTCAACACACTATCCGACACAGTGTTTACCCCACTCCTTTCCGTTACACGAAAAGGATGCGTATGAGTATTTCGAAGCCCTCCCATTAGAAGTTTAACTTAAAGAAATTAATAATATGGAAATACAATACAGAGGGGGGGGGGGGAGGGGGTTTGTGTACGCGAGCGGCTTTTCACCGCTTCTGCAGACCTTTGATATCTAAATTTGAGTTCTGCGCATCTACTTCTGAACAGTCAAAAAGTATGACACCAACTATAAATATTAATTTACGTTTGACATTTATATGTGTATAAAAAGAATGTAAATCCAACGTCTTGTATAGTCCGCGTCAAACTTTTTAAGGGCTGTGAGCGTAGAATATAAATTTAGTGTCAGAGGGATGCAGACGAATTGAAAGAGGAGCAGGCTCTACCACGCACGTACCTCGCCCCCTATTGCACCCACGTTGACACATATGTTATCTACTAGTAAGTTGCCGTACAGTCGCATTCAGAATTACTATTGCTAATTTCATTTTCTTGTTATGTTTGTTATTATTAAAATACTACCAAAAATGATATTTCATGGAAGATGTTGTTTATTACGAATGATATATTTATTATAAACGTATTTTATTAACTATAACGGTATTGTAATGCCCATAATACCTGCACAATATACGTTACAAGATATATCCTACAGATAAAAACGAAAACAGCATAAGAGGGGATCATTCAATTAAAGTACTCGATCACCCAAATCTCACCAACCAGGTGATTCAATGTTATTTGGATTTAATTATAACTGACAAATACATGATATGGCGAACTGTTAATATTATAGCTTTGTCTATTACTATATTATTCAGCTAGTCCATTTCTAGTTTTACTATTATTTTACTATCCCTTTGCAAATACTCTATGTGTATCTATGTATATACATCTTTCTTTTATATATAAATTTATTCTGTACGTGTGTATGTCACTGAACTCCTAATTTTTTACGATTTTGATGAAATTTTGTGTGCGTGTTCCAGTGGATCCGAGAATGGTTTAGACTTACAACTGGACCCGGTAGGTGGCGCTACGGTTGAAACTTTTTTTTAGATTATTAACAAGACAGGATAACGTCCACCCGACCCACTACTACAAGTATATATCTGCTCAGTATAAACAGGTTTTCGTAAACTACCTGTCAAAATGTTTACAATACAAGACGACACAATCGATATCAAGTTTTAATTTCACATACAGAATCTGAAAGAAGCAACATGCGTCATTAGACTGCTACATTTTTATAACTTAACGTAATAAGCAAATATTTGTTTCAATCATAATTTATTAAAACCCGATATGCTGTAGGTATAACATTAATACAACTTAAAGATTGATAAAAGTAAATGTTAAATTCCTATAATCATATTTTGAATTTGTTTTGTAATAACCTCTTGACTGTACAAAGCTTACAGTAATGAGACGGTGCGGAAACTACGAGGAAACGCTCGAAAACGGCACACTCGCACATCGTGCGCATCGAGAGCAGCCAAAACATGTGACGCGGACTATACTTTTTAGATTTCTGTTAAGTAATTTGTTGCAGGTGTCTAGGAATAAGTAATTAGATACACTTCAATCATTTTTAGAAATGTCTATCTGTACATTTGTGTGAACACGCATCACAGCTTGCTGGAGTTGCGATCCGTCAGCCGCGCTGGACGCATGCATATGTTTGCACGCGCCACATGATTATTTCGACAACGCAATACTGTCGAGTGAGTCATCACTCGACACTATTGTATTTTGGAACTGCGATTACTTCCAAGAAACGCACCTGTGTGTCTACCTTGTTCTATTGCTCTTTTGAAATTCGATTAGTTCGGTGAAACGCAGCTGTGCGAAGTGTAAACCTTTCTTTTTAGTTTTGTGCTACTTTTAGTCCGGACTCCGGAGTCCGTTAAATTCAAAAGACACGCCCCCCTGCCCCTCTGGCAGGGAGGTTTTTAATATCTTCCACGGCCCCGCTCCCCTCCTTAGGCCCACCCTGTCCTCTTATAGTGAGATTCGGCTTTTAGAAGCAGAACTCGCTAGGTTTCGTGGCTTCATCGGAAGCAACTGTCCAGCCCTAATAGAGAACTACGACGCGTTTACGAAGAAATATCACGCCGAGCACTCTTTCGCGATGCCCGCTCCCTCGGTCCTAGTTTGGATCGAGGAATCAAACGACTGAGCTGACGAATCGTCACTCCTTTAGTGGCGATACGTCCGGCTCTGACTCCGACATGGAGCAGGATCCCCCCGCTGACGACGGCTTCACCGAAGCCACGCGGCGTCGAAAACCGCGCAGTAAGCGCCAAAATCCCTCCTCGTCCGAGAATGAAGGCGCTAAGCCTTCTAAACTCGCAAACGTCGACGGCGCGAAAGTGCCAACGGCGACTCTCGTACCCCCTAGATCAGTCTCGCCCAAAGCTGCAACTCCCTCAGTCACGGGTAAGAAGCCCCGCCCTCCACCTCCTGTCACGATCCAGGACAGAGCGTCCTGGGTCGAAATCTCTAGTCTGCTGCAAGCAGCAGACATTCCTTTCACCTCTGCCATGAGTACCCTCGTGGGTATTCAGGTAAAGGTAGCTACCGCTACTATTCACCGCAAACTTACGCGTTTCCTGCGCGATAATAAGTTTGCTTTTTTCACCTATTCGCTCGAAGAAGAGCGGATGCTACGTATTGTCATCCGTAGAGTCCCTTCGGAAATCCCAGTCGATGACATATACGAAGACCTCAGGGAACAGAAGTTCCCTGTCAAAGAGGTGCACCGTATGCGTTCCCCGCGCACTAGAATGCCCTACGATATGGTGTTGGTCATTCTCAACCGCACCGTGGAGGGTAAGAAAATATTTAATCTCTCGACCCCCTGCGGCCTCTCCGGCGTCACCGTAGAGCCGCCGCGCAAAACGTCCGTACCCTCGCAGCGTCACAACTGCCAGGTGTACGGACACTCCGCACTTAATTGTTACCTGAAACCCAGGTGCGTTAAGTGTCTCGACGACTACTCCACTAAGGAGTGTCCTCGCACAAAAGACTCACCCGATCCTCCGAGTTGTGTCTTGTGCCGCGGCGTGGGCCATACCGCGAATTATCGCGGGTGTCCCCGCGCCCCGCGTACTAAACAGCCCCGCTACGCTAGGCAGGTCTTGCCGTCTAAGGCGCCTGCGGCGTCAACCCGTCCCCGACCTCCATCTCTCAACTCTAGAGAGGCCTTCCCTAACTTGCCGAGCACATCTCGTGCACCGGTAGCACTCGCGCCTAGCGCGCCCCTCCGCCCCGCACGGGCCCCTCAGGCCCCGTGGGCCCCCAAAATCACGCCCCAGCCTGCTCCTCGTCCTCAGGCGGCTAAGCCTTCACAGGCCGACCCCGCCCTCTCCTTCAAATTGTCTGGTATGGACTGGTCAGCCCAGCTCTTAGTCTTCCACGAGATCTCGGAGATCTCCGCGTACGATGAAGTAGCAAACAATCCAAAACAGGGCCCTATTCGTGCGATCGCGAAGTTTACCGCCATCCCAGCTACCATTCAAAGGCTCGCGCGCGCCGCCTTCTCGAAATAATAATAATTTTTCTCGATATAAGATAGAGTAAACTCGCGTGTTTATATCTATCTTCCCCTAAAATCGATAAACAATGTCATTATTTCTATTTTTAGATACCGGCGCCGGCGCCGTTCGTTTAATCTGTACATTCAAACTTTTCAATTCACGTGGCCGGCCACGTCGCGGATCCCTCCCTCGTGCGTCACGAGGCAGGGCCCTCACGTTTTACTCCCGCACATACGTCGCGTCATCTCGGCAGGATCTTTGCTCGAGATTACCCGGGTAAACACAAAGATGTTGCTATCACGATACAGTACACACCACACCGATTATACACACACACAGATATTCAGACATGCACCTTTACACAAACTGGTGGAAGGGTTTACTTTTTTTCCCTTATTCGAACTGAATCGAGTAGTTTAGTTTGTTTCTTTCCGACTTACATGTTGTGTTTTTGAATCATGCAATTTTAATTGTATGATTAAAAAATGAATACATGTATAGCTTAGTATAGTTTAGCTAGGTCAAATCGGGTTATTTCCGGTAACAGCCCAAGCCGAGGTGTGCCGTGCACCCTTAAGCATACAAAATCGGCTGAGTGACTTAAGCGCTCGCCTTAGTCCGGTGAAGCTGTGAAGGCCTAGTAAGGCCAATAGCGTAGTCAGTTCGAGATAAAAAGCATCACAGCTAAAGTACTGTGTTCATGAACCTTTTCAAAAAACTCATAAAGCATATTTTCGAATAACATTTAGTCTTTGTTTCATTAAAATCGGTTCGCTCTATTATAAGTTATTGTAATTATAATTACGACGCGACTCAAGTACGGAGATTACAATCAATATATTCAGGTGACTTTATTAATCAACATTTTGTACATAAAGTTCCGAACGGGCAAAGCCACGGGCACTGGTAGTTTAATATATATCAAAACTGCTATTTACAGCATATCATTTAATCTTCATAACACTTAAGAGTTTTGGTAGTACTGGTAGTACCAGTGTCTTTTGTAGATGGTAGAGCCAAGATGAAGCTATAATTGGTTTCAACATAGATGTGTCGGTTCGCCCGGGGTAGCACCACCCTCTCACAGAAAACCTTCGTGAAGTAACAGTCCTTGCATTGTTGCGTTTCGTTCGATTAGTGAGAGCGCCGGAGGCCCACCTCGTCATGTCCCTTCCCTTCCTCCCAATCAACACACGCCAGCAACGGTCTTGCGACTATTCTTGTGTTGCTGTTGTATATGGACGGTGATAATCACTTAACATCAGGTGACCCACCTGTTCGTTTGCCCCCTATGATATAAAAAAACCCAGAGTATGGAAAAACAAAGAACTAGTAGGATTTATCGGAATTTAAAGACACGTCATGAATTGGTCTTTGAATATGTGCATTTCTTAGTTCATTTCTTTTCGTAGTTTTGGAACAATCACAGGCTACTTTTACTTGATATTAAAGTGTAAATAACCCTTGTTGATATATGCGGCTCGTTACGTAATAAGTCTGCTGGAGAAGCATTATTCATGAAATTTAGCAATATTTCCTTATTCATACCTACTATATATACTGTTCATTTCGTTATAAAACCGATTTAATATGGCTATCGGACTTGCAGCTTTTCTACAAAGCACGAGTGGACGAAGCTTGCTGACCGTGCGTGCATAGAATTCCCTAATAAGACACTTATCAGATTGAGCGACTATAATATGTAACAAAATTCTATCATACATTTTGACGACTCAAGGTTATTCTCGATCATTTTCATCTACAAATAAGACACACTTAAAACTGAAAAATCTCTAATATATATTAATACCAAATATAAAATCAACAGTACGTACAGTCCGATACTTACTGCAAACAATATTAACAACAACATATGAGAAAATGAATACTCACCTCACAGCTTCTAGACGGCTCTGGTCCGTTCCAAACATGAGGAGCTTTCCGATAAATTCTCTGCCCGTTGATTTGCGTCAGGGTGTAGTCCGTGTTTTCAGTTAAAGATATTAGTCTTGTTGATAATTCATATTGATTAACTTCACTTGACGAATAATAATTCTTAGCAGGAGGCATTTTTGCCCAATTTTAGCTTAATAATAATAAATATGAAAATAATGTCTGATTTTTCAAAAAAAAGACAAACGCTTTGTTGTTTGAACTGCAATATAAAATGGCTTCCTTTATGTTAAAATGGAGGTATAATCATTAAACCTTTTTTTAACGTATAAAACAAAAAATATGCAAAAATAAAATATATGCAATTATGAAATCCATTATTGTGTATGAACAATAATTTTGAATTATAATAATATCTAAATAAATTAATATGTTGAATAACGGAAATAAAAATTAAATAAAAACAACTACTTAAAAGCCATCATCAGTCGCTTGAACATAAGTTTATAAATAATAAGTCTTCCGTTTTACCAACAATTCAAAAATTGTATTAATACGAAATATTTTACAATATCTATTTATTTACAAAGTAGGGAATTGCAACTGAAGTATTTTAATGGTTCATTCATTTTTGGAGGGAACTTGATAACAATTTTTTTCATCACGTAGCACTTTTTAAGTACTTGAATTGATTAAATGTGGTAGTTGAAGTTTACGCCAGTGAAATTTAATTTTTTTGTTTTTTTTTTAACTCTCTACAAAAATAATTAGTTTTCTTGTTTGACCAAATGATTTTTATTGCAAAAATTCATTAAACATCACCTTATTTATAAGGGTACAAATTTATATTATACCTATTCCTTTTGATAAATTAATTTCCCAGAGTATAGACTGTAAATTCGATATGATTGATAATAACGGGTACCTATCTAATTAAACGTTTATTTATGTGAAAGTGAATAAGAAAAACAAAGTATTAATATTTAGAAATTTGAACAGATTATACTACATACATATAGATCGATACTTTTATTTCGTTAATAGAGTGACAATATTTACAGACAAAAGTAGATATGACGACAAACGATTTATCATGGCAAAACGTCTGGAAATTCTACTTGTATCGAGACTCCCTTTTAACTGCATCCTTAAAATATATAATCGACGGGTCTTAGAATTCATTCTTAGTATTTGCTGTTTGGTGAAATATTGTAATTTTTCAAGATTCATTGTTTTGATAACACGCGCACTGATAGCAGGAATCGCTTCTAATTTTATACTACTGATGTCGTCTGATGGGATAACTGAAAAATAAAAATGTGTAGGGGACTTGGCCATTTTTATAACCAACGTACTTGTATCATGAACTTTTGATAAATGACTTTTCTACACCGGTATTAACAGAAACTTATTGATAACATGTTATCAAGTAAAGTATAGGTCCTTAATAAATTACAGTAATTAAAAAAATATATTTAATCGTGTAACAAGATCAGCCTATAATAATCTAATCTATAACTACAACTATGAATAGATCATTTTTTATCATCGTCAATTGATTGATAATTCTATTTGTCGCTGCTAGGTTCAATTTATATGGAACAGTGCAATGGCCAAAAATTTGTTACTCTTTAGCACCACCCGTGGGGCATATGCTGGAGAATGAGAGGTGAATTTCCGGTGGGCAACAGTAACATTCGCTTTCAAAGTATATATATGAAAAAACTTTTCTAATAATCATGCCCATACTATAAATAAATGCATTTCAAAGGGTTCCTATATCAATTTTCAAGACTCTTTTAAGCCGTTATTTAAGTGTAACACAATAAAATTATACTTCTTTTAATATAGCCATAGCACAGTTTTATTTCTTTGTATTTCAATGTTTCAAAGTACAAAATTCAAAATAGAGAATAGAAATATCAAATATCTTACACGCAAATAGTAAGTTTAATCTCATTATCTCATGAGACGACCACTTATACGGTTCATTGTATGCATCCCTGTGAGTAGCAATGTTGTAAAGTGTCTGAAAATATTATTTGTCTAAAAAACTTTATTCAATTGTTTTTATATAATCTTAAATATGCAGATACTCGATTGCTTATTATATTATGTAAAAATTAGCTAATGTTTACAGATTCACTCGCGTTTGTGTAATTTGATTTATCTCTTGAGATTTATAATATTTTTCTGGATGCAGCATGTATATAAAATCTTAAGATAATCGTTTCAGTAGTTACAATGCGAGAGTGTAATAAACAAACAAACTCCTTTATTGCTGTACTTTATTTGCAATGAGTTATGTGATAACATTTCAGATGTTCTTATTGAAATTTGAACTCACCACAGTTTGTCGGATTGTTTTAGACAAAATAGAAAACTGAAAATCATAACCAAATTCGTTTTACAAGAAATTTGTATTCAGATATTTGTATGTACAAATATTTGTTGAATTTACCCGTGATGTTTTTAGACCGGTATAGTGATTGTGACCGGTCGTGGATTTTCTTGTGTCGATGACTACGATTATTTTCCAACTTATTTCAACTTACAATCAAATTCACCGTTTTGGGTTATAAAGACAATACAAAAAGTGCCCTAAGAGAAATACAGTAAAATGTTATATTAGAAAAAAAGTGTTTCATGCAAAAATTCTATCACCTACTTTAGTTTGGTTTGCATTACATCTTTTCAGTTTGCCTAAAACATCAACATCTATCTCTCTAAATACTCTCGGAGGTATCAGTCGTAATTCATAGAATGGGAATCCACATAACAGGTAGCCTAGTTCATTAATAGAATTACTGCTTATATACCAATGTCGTCCGTAATAACGTCTGTAAGCTGCTATTAAAATACCAAGCTGAAACATAATAAGTTAACGTAGTACGTATTATTATCATTGTGATCATCTAATCCCGACCTTATGTGAAGAGAATATTTCTATACATATGGAATATATTTACCTTGCGATTATGCAAATTAATGTCATAATTAGCAAAGTATTTTAAAACGGATACATCACCAAAATTAACATAATACAAATCCTCTTCTGGTATATCATTCAGTAGTGAACCTAATGCTAAATACTCTCGACCTTGCAAATAGGCTGCAGTTTTACCGTCTGTAACAATCAAAAATATATAAGGTAATAAGGAGGCTAGGGATACAACATTTCAGCCATTAATTTACTATCTGGAGGAAGAACAGAATTAACTGACATTTTAATATTCTTTAAATTTGCATAAGCAGTGGCAGATTTGCAGTCCTGGCCGCTCTAGGCCCCAGGCCATGTAGTAAGTACCAGCCACCCCTTTTTTTTTTTTTACATGGGGAAATCCCTTCGGATGCCCACCCTGGCCGGGCAGCTAGGGTGGCGTATGTCCGACTTGCACGGACTAAAACCCCATGGTGCCTCCTTTCACCTGTTGCCCAGGGAGCAGGAACTGCCTACGGCACTACCTCTGCTTACCCGGCAGGTGTCGGCCCCTCTTAAGGGGCCTCTTCTGCGGCCTGAGGGGTCAAGGTGGAAGAACCCTCAGGGAGGGGCGGGTGTTAAACCCCCCCCCCGACGAACTGTGGGAGTCGCACGGCACAATGCGACTCCACCACGGGGGCCTGCTATAGTGCTGGGCGAAGGACGTGCCCGCGTCACGTCGCCCGCAGGCCCTTTACGGTGGCCTCAGATCGTCTCCGACCCGTCGCCGCCGTGTTCGTCGGCCGCGGGAGAGGAGCCTGGTGGTCCGCTCTCTCTCCCTCTCCGCCGCCTCCTTAGCGAGCATAACTGCCTCGCAGAATGAGGCGACGGAGTTCCACCCGGTCTCGCTCTCAACCATCTTACAGACGACAGACGAGAGCGAGAGATCCGGGCCTATGGCCGCGACGAGCTCGCGGCGTGGCACATCCCAGGCGGGACAAACTTCTAGCGTGTGCTGCGTGTTGTCTATCGCGCAGTCAGAGTGATGGCACCCTGCAACTGGCTCCCGGCCTATGCGACACAGGTAACTCCCGAAGCAACCAAGTACCAGCCACCCCTGTGTCAGTGAATTTTTGTCACGATTGGCCGCTCCTAATATCTGGCCGCCCTAGCTCCGGGCCTCCTGGGCCTTAGGGTAAATCCGCCACTGTGCATAGGTATAAACAGTATCGTTCTTGTTTGAAGGCTGATTATAAAGTGTACCTGTACTTTTAACCGTCAATTACGATTAGCTTTAGGAACTCAGATAAACAACCTCTGATCAAAAGAAATATTGATTTGAACTAAGAAGATTTGAGGAATGTACAGGCCTTCCCGAAATTCTGGTTCCGGTTTAGAATATAGGAATACTACTTTTAAACGTTCATATGGAAATTCTTCACACATTTATATATTTTACTGTTTTGTCTGATAAACTTGTTGAGTTCAAAGAAAATAAAACGGTTATCAAGCGAGAAAGAACAATGCTTTCATAAATTCCATTTTTCAATCATTTATTTTTGCAACCTGGACCTCCTACGATTATAATTCGCTCTTACAATAATATAATGTTTAATCTCATAAGAATGCGTAAAACATGCTTTTTATTACCGGTTAAAATATCCCAAGCTAATATAGCTCTAGCTATCGGTATATTCTGCTTCTTTGTATGTGTTAATATATGTAAAATAGTCTCAGAATCGAGCCTCATGAAAGAAGTCGATGGACCGAAGAAAATCATATCCATCGATTGTTCTAATATAACATGATTGTCGAACTCGTCATAAAACTCTTCGTACAAATTAACGTTGTCTGTAATAAAAATATATAATAGCGCTATATTTTGTGTAGAGCGTCAAGAAACGACGAGATTATATTTATTTTTATTTAAGTTAAAATTATAAAATATTTATAAAGCAAAAATAAGAGCTATTTAATTGTACTATAAATAAAATATATTAAAAATACAGATGTCATTTCAAAATCTGGTGAATTTATAGGGACGAACAGAAATTCTTGTTTAAGCATTTATGTTAGAGGTTCTAAATGTTTAATGCAGTAATATTTCAAGCCCTCCAAACATATTTTGAAGTACCAAAAATGAATTTTATAGTCACTACGAGATATAACCATATGGAGGTTGTCGAGCTACGCTGGAGCTATTATTGGTTTCAGCATGAATGGGTCGGCTCGTCTTAAGTAGTCCGGTGAAGCTTTTAAGACATTGATAGGTCAATACCGTAGTCAGCGAGAAAAAAAAAGAGTCAGATCATCCGGGGTAGTACCACCCTCTCACAGAAAACCGACGTGAAGTAACAGTGCTTGTACTGTTGCATTTCGTTCGATCAGTGAGAGCGTTGGAGGCCACCCACCACCCCTCCCATTTTGCTCTCCCCTCACCCTTTCCCTTTTCTCCATTCCCCCCAAAACACAGGCTGGCAACGTACTTACCACTCCCCTGGTAGTTCCTAGTGTCTATGAACGGCGGTGATCACTTAACATCAGGTGAC
This sequence comes from Antheraea mylitta, assembly GCA_014332785.1. NCBI lineage: Eukaryota > Metazoa > Arthropoda > Insecta > Lepidoptera > Saturniidae > Antheraea > Antheraea mylitta. Next base: position 1,245,117 of record JACEII010000054.1, on the reverse strand, counting down.
CCATCTGTTAGTTTGCCTCCTATGATATAAAAAAATCATGTTTTTAAATTTTAAATGATACGTTAAAAAAAGAATGTATAAGTAATATATATAAATGTGATGCGAACTGAAGTTTGCTAAGAGAACTGTGTCTATTTTTTTAACAGCGAAAACATTTCTTCTTCAATAATTTACCAATACTTGGATAGTAACACCTATTATAAACCTGTAATTATTAATATAAAGTAGTTTTCAAGGATATATCGCAAATATATTTATAGTACGTATTCTAGAACTTGATTAAGAGATAGTCATTTTATAATCGCTAAAACGATTGTATGCTCCCTAAACGTGTAAATCAAAAGATTAGACAATATATTGCATCTTAGAGGAAGCCTTCGTTTAGCACTGTACAAGACCAAGTTATTATCAAGTAATAGTAATATTTTGGTTTTAATTATATTTTAAAATTTATTATGTAAGTTGGTAAATAATACTTACCTTTTTCGGAAATCGCAATCATAGCATTTTTGTCATCTTCATAATCAAGTACCATATCTTCTATTGATTTAGTATATAACGTGTTTTTTATCTCAGTCTTAGACATTCTATTAGATAAAAATACGTTACAATTCATATTCATATTATCTCGACACACTAAAATCTTATATCTTATTGTCACCCTATTTCGTGCACATAGTATTTTTATAATTTTATTTCTATTGGAATGTGTTGTAATTACCTTAGTATGGAAAATAATGTAATAATGCCACAAAAACTGTATTTATACATTATTTCTATTTTTTTTTACTTACAATACAAAATGCCATAAAGTAAATAGTGGGTGATAATGAAATTATGTGTATCAGTATGCAATGATATTACAAATATAATCAGTATGGTTATGCATTTACAATATTAGTTCACCTTCAACCCATTAATTAATGATTATAATACTAATAATAACATATACACCATACAGAAAAAAATATTTATATAAAGTCTGTTCGTATTTAGATACAAGATATACAACTGAATAAAATATAGTTCATCAAAAGATAATTTTTAAAAAGTACGCAAAAATGCGATTTACAGTTACGTATTCATTCTCATTTGTAATTCTGCTTAGCGATAGCTTAGACTACTAATAAGAAAAAAATATTCGAACGGACCGAAATATATAATTTTTATTAATTAAGCACGGAAGTAAGAGACGTCTCTTTGTTTCATGTATTAAAAGTAAGTAAGAATTTTATTTTCGTAGAATATGTATTTAATAAAAGAAATAATTTCTGATTATAGATTTTATAGTCCGGTGAAGCTGTAAAGGCGAAAAAATTAAGGCCAATAGCGTAGTCAGTTCGAGAAAAAAAATTATAGATTTTACAAAAAAATAAAGAAAAAACTATCAAAATACTATGCATGAACTTATTTTTATAATAATAAACATGTATTTGTTACCAGCCGCTTTTCTAAAAATCACGAAAGAAAGCTCTAAACTCTTTAATTTCCTGCTAATACATTTTTTATAATATGATTGCTAGCAAATTTGCCTGTGGGCTGTGTTCCTCAGCTCTATATCTATTTCACAACGAAGTTCTTTGTTCTGTGGCATCTATGATATAGATTCTGGAACGGAGCGACCTGTGGCAGAGACAAATAAAAATTACTGGAATGTAACTAATCTAACCTATAGGTGCATAATTTAAAAAAGCCCTTGATAAATTTATTATTATAATACAATACCAAATTGTAATTACAGTTCGTTTCGTATACGAAATGAGATTCATTTTTTAGGATATTCAGTTTAAATTTGCTGAGAGTGTATTCATATCTCGGTTACGTGGTAAACATTTGTTGTCACCGAAGGCGATATGGGTATTCTAGAGAAAATATCAGAAATCGAGAAAGAAATAGCAAGAACTCAGAAGAATAAAGGTAATTCTAATGCAAACATATTACTTTACAATGAAAGTTATATTTGAAATATTATTTAGTGGTAATTGATGATAATTGTTTTTAACCTTTCAATTATTTATCTATGTAACAACATACTTGGTAAAGCGAATTATTTAAATCTGAAACTCGAATTTATATATATACATTAGCTTTTCAATTTATTAGGCGTTCTAAAATATTCTCTTGTAAATCTTGCCATTCACTTTAACGGGAAAAACCGACTTTATACTTATACTATTCTGTGAGATCTAGAATGTGAAATAAATGGACACTATTTTGTTTGTTATGGTTCATGAAATTATAATGTGATTATATACACTCTATTTACAAATATTAAGGTACTGGCCTTAGTTAAAGAAAGTTGCACTATGTTCTACTTAGAAACATATATTCTTACATAAAATTCAGAAATAACACTTATTTTAATAAACATTACTTGAATATTAAACTTCTCCATCAAAATTATTAAACTGTTTCCCAAAAGACTCATACATATATTGAAAGAATCTCTCACTTTATAATATACTAGCCCATGCCTGCAACTTCGTTTGCGTGGAATAGATACACTAACACGCAGCAGTTCTCAAAAGGAAAAACATCCCGATTTTAAAACATTCTTCATTTGTGCTCCATTCCTATTGATCTTAGCGTGATGATATATACCCATTCCATTCTCGATTAATGAGCTATATAACATTGAAAGAATTATTCAAATCGGACCAGTAGTTCCTGAGATTACCCTCTACAATGCCACGACATCACTATGTCACAAACTCACAAACTTTACCTCTTTATAATATTAGTATAGATAAAATTGAGATCTGTGAATATAGAATATAATGGTATTATTTACAGCTACTGAATACCATTTGGGACTGCTTAAAGCGAAGCTAGCTAAGTACCGATCACAGCTACTAGAACCTTCAAAAAAAGGAGGTGACAAGGGTGAAGGGTTTGATGTATTAAAATCAGGAGATGCTAGAGTGGCTTTGATTGGTTTTCCATCTGTGGGCAAGGTATTTAGCTTTTCATTCTGAGTATAGATTTTCTGCCATATTCAGTGGAGAATGCATATTAGTAAAGAAACTCACATCTCTATCTCATTTTAAATTATTTCCGAAACATTTTTGTTAAGTACACATTTTTTTTCTCTCAAACTGACTACACTATTGACTTAGCAAGGTCTTAACAGCTTCACCGGACTACAAAGTACACATTATTAATCTATAAAATAAAATTTAAAATAAAAATAAAATTTGTGAATTCAAAGACACTGATTCTTTAAATATTTTATAAAACTTAAGGTAACTGCTGCAGTTAAGTGTAAATAGATATGAAGACATTAATATAAATAAGCTCCACAAGTTTTGATAAACAAATTTTAATCCTATATTAAATCTATCTTATATATCATCAATATTTCTGTAATAAACTATATCAACAATGTTTTGAAAGTGTGGTAAATTTTTCAATTTATCAGTGGTTTTCATTATGGAAAGATATAATCTTTTTGTTTTTGTGATTCCGACAAATGTGTTGTAATATTAATCACTTCAATATTATAAAAGCAACAGTCTCTGTGTCTGCTTGTTACCTATTCATGATTAATCCTGTGAACCTTTGACTATGAAATTTAAAATATAGATAGCTTGAAACCATGTTAAGGACATAGGCTACCTTTCCATCTCAAAAGTCATGACAAAGATCACAGAAAAATGCTAATTTTGTGTATTTTCTTCAGAATATTATGATGTTTTACAGACATATGATTATAAAGAAAAAAATATGCTGCAACAATGTAACATGATTCTAGAACATATTAAAGCAATAGTTTACATTTTGGGTTCAGAAAATTCATTACTGTTTTTTTTTTATATGTAATAGGTGTAATATAAAATATATTTTAATCGATTCTTTATGATCCAGCTTTAGCTTTAGGCTATAAATAAGTTATTTTCTTAAGCTAAGATTTGAGTTCCGTGCTAGTAATTTTATGGACTCTCTACTTGTTTATCTATTTTGGAGACTAAGTACAATAGAAGAAAATATTGTAAAGCTGGGTTATACCAGGTATTACTAGTAAATTTATAAAATACAAAATCATGTATCACTTTCAGTCAACGCTCCTATCAACTTTAACTCACACACACTCTGAAGCAGCAAGTTATGAATTCACAACTTTAACATGCATCCCTGGTGTAATCGAATATCGAGGTGCTAATATACAGCTGCTAGATTTACCAGGAATTATAGAAGGTGCCGCCCAGGGCAAGGGTAGAGGAAGACAGGTGACATATTTTTTTATAAATGATATTTCTACTATGGCTTTTATTTTAACCGGTGCCTTAACAATGGGTAGGCAGAACACACAAAATGCTTGATATCTTGACCTGAAAAAAGCCTGAGAATATTTCTGTTTGGTCATTTGTAAAGAAAAGTAAATTGTTTAATTAGTTGATACCCTTTTCATAATTTATGGTTCTAAACACATGACATTCGTTAAATTATGTGCATACACATGTTGTCATTTTAAAAGAAGACTTAAATGATAAAATAAAAAAAAATATAGGGGACCACTATATTTAGACTTCTTTACAATGACGGTATTTACACCATTGGCTTTAAGTAGGGCAATTTTTAATTATGAGTGTTTTAATTTTTACAAGGCTTGTGTCAATTTAAAACCATAATATATAGAAAATTAACTCTTCTGCTTTCTAGGAGAAAATATATATGCTACTAATATTCCAGGTGATAGCAGTAGCCCGTACAGCAGATCTGGTGCTCATGATGCTGGACGCAACCAAGCCATATGTACATCGGCAGCTGCTAGAAAAAGAATTAGAAAGTGTCGGAATTAGACTAAACAAAGCCAAGCCAAACATTTATTTTAAGGTGAGAATCAATTCAGATTATGTACATTTTAATGAAAAAAAATCTAAGCCGTCATGGGACGCCTGGCACATGTGAAACATTGAAATTGTTTTGTATAAGTTATATACATAAAAGAACACATTACAACAAGAATCATCTATGGCATAATGAAAAGATAAAGTATTACATATTTGTTCCATAAAATAATTACAGTTTATTTATTTTATTACATAGATATTCGTTTTTATGAAATATAAAAATTCAGTTATTTCAACTAGGTAGTTCAACTAGGTGGAGGTGCCGTGTATTTGTCAAAGGGCGCTAGGTCGTCAACGCTTGCCGTAACATTAGTAGAAGGAGTGGCAGATGAAAAAAATTTGAATCTTATTTATATACAAAAAGGGTTGCAAATGTTTTTTTGAGTATTTCGTTAATATTGCATAAGGTGTTTTGCGTCACAGGACAACAATCACATTAAAAAATGACATAAACCGTTAATTGTTGTCTCATTTCATATATTTAAGTTTAATATTTTGTGACAGAAAACAATTTTATTTAAAACACAACTAAACAAAGAGGTGATTCTGGTATACTTTGCAATCCAAAACAATAGTGATCAATGAGAACTCAACATCACTATCAAGGCAGTGTACAAGCCTCTTTGTAGCCCGGCTGACAGTGGCTACTGACTGGTCCCATACTATAACAAACCAAGAAGTGTCAGTAGCAGTGATTGATTGAATCTAGTAGTCCGGTGACCCTGTTAGAGCCTTGCCAGGGTAATAGATCAGTCAGTTCGAAAAAAAAAATGATTGAATCTTACTGACCTTTGAAAAACCTGAATAGTTTACGTAATTTGTAAATGTACTTCTTCTTCTTTAATTTATGGCACCGTGTGTAAGTAATACACAATTCCGCCAATGTCATGTAGATTGTAGGTACAGAGTGTGCACTGTGCGCTCCATGGTGTGCGCTGACTGTGCCAGATACTGTCATAAACGAAGGGAACCGGAACCGAGTTAAAAAATGTAATTAAAAAACGAAGATAATTAATTTTGTATTGTGACCGAGTTATTGTGTCTTCCACAGATATACATAAAGGCAAGTTTAGATATGTTTTGATTAAGAAATAGACAATCTGATTAAAGTTTAATTTTGTTAATTTTAATAAATAATGACAATATCCATCTTTATGATAATTTTGAAAGTAATATTCTAACTTCAGTCTTACTTTAAACAATTTTAATTAATTGAGAATAGTCTATGGGAATCTATGAAAGCATCTTTTTTTCTTTACACTGATATAAATTGGTAACTACTTTTAAATATTATATTTTCTAGGTGAAGAAAGGTGGCGGACTGTCTTTCAACTCGACGTGTCAACTAACAAAGGTGGATGAGAAAATGGTGCAAATGATCTTACATGAATATAAAATATTCAATGCAGAGGTAATTCACAGAATGAAACTATTGCACCTAACTAAAATATTTATTTGGTCTCAATTGTAATTAAAAAGTATGCTACAAGTGTAGAAATCCTTTTTTTTTTTTTTTTTTTTTATTTGGTCTTTGGCCTCTGTGGAAAAATCCACAATTCTGCCAGTGTCATGTACGTTTTGAACTATAATGGTAATTAACTGCTAATTAATAATAATTTAACAAAAGAAGATAAGAAGTTGATTTTAACCACCACCATTTATGTGCAACATGTAACAAAAAGACAATACACCCTTGAGGTTAGTAAATTTCTAAACATCTAGGTTAGTAAGTATATACCTTATATATTTACAATATATCTCTAATACAGGAAACTATGGTACAATGTTTAATTATAGCTTAATCCTATACACGCTAATATATTTGCACAAAAGGGAAATAAAAGGGGTAAAGGAGAGGGAGAGAAGAAATTGCATATGGGTGGGACGAGATATCTCCTGGGGGAGTATGTCATAAAGTGACACACTCCGCTTTGGGCAATTAAAAAAAATATGGTCCAAGTTTCCTTCGTCCAAACCACATTCACATAGCGAGTGATCCCGGACTCTAATTTTTGCCAGATGGACAGGCGTGCAGGCATGGTTTAAACGAATACGACAGATGACCGATATCGTACTCTTGTCTACGTTCCGAAATAAGGAAAACCAGGGTTTACTAGGGATGGTAGGTTGAATATACCCATAAAATTTTGCCTTAACCTTGTATGATGTCTTCCACTGAACATTCCAAGCTTTAAACAACTGGTGTTTCATGTTTGTGCATAGATCCCCTGGAATGATCTTAAAATGATCTAGGGAACCTATGTTGCCAGCTTGTTTAGCACAGGAGTCTGCGGTTTCATTGCCTGGAATGCCCGAGTGACCCGGAATCCAAGCCAAGACGATTTCTAAGTTTTGCTGTTTACAAATATACAGGGATTCTTTGATTTTCCAAATTATTGGGGATCTGTATTTGGATTTGAAAGGATTAGCCAGTATGGCTTGCAAGCAACTTTTTGAGTCAGTGAAAATGATAGACTTTTTGATACTATGGGAAATTACAAAATTTATAGATTCTAAGATTGCGATGGACTCACCAGTAAACACTGTTGAAACTGAAGGGCACTTGAAGCTAAGAATGATTTTAAAAAAGGGTATCCACACGGCTGCTCCCACATTTTTATCTTGGGCCAGTTTGGATGCATCAGAGTAGATAGCTAGCCAGTCCGAAAATTGTGAAGCAAGCTTGTCTTTTAAAATTCTGTTAGCATTTACTAGGTCATTTTGAATGCCCAGATCTAGGATTATATTAGGTTGATACAGCAAAGCTTCATAAGGAAGCGAGAAAATAATCTTACATGGAAACTGCAGGATGGGAATAGTTAGCCGGGAAATTTTGATGTAACTGCGTAGAAGACAAGGCAAATCGAATAAGGAGTTGTAACCCTCGTTTTCAACTATGCACGCTAGATGTCTTAGCTTCTGTAGAAGAGGGTGTTCGGAGTTTTGGAAGAGTTTACATAGGAACTTGTCCGAAAGGAATTGCCTGCGTAGGTATAAAGGGGGGTCCACACATTCCACTTGCATCGCGTCGATGGGTGAGGATTTCATGGCCCCTAAGATAATGCGAAGACATTTTGATTGTATTTTTGAGAGTTTCTCAGAGACTCCTTTATTAGTGGGATCTAAAATAAATGCTCCGTAATCTAGATGGCTACGTATGATAGCATTGTAAAGCATTTTTTGGGCAAAAGGGTGAGCTCCCCACCACGCTCCAGATAACGACCGCATGATATTGATGTTCTTCTCACATTTGCCAGAGATATAATCCCCATGCGGAGACCCAGTCATTTTAGCATCTAGCCAAATACCTAGAAATTTAATCTTCGTTGCCTGGGGAATTTCTTCTTCACCCACTCTGATATGAACTACAGGGATATTTCTCCGTTTGGAGAACACGACCGCTGCACACTTGGGGACTGACAAAGAGAGACCATGATCCAGTAACCATGGCGAAAGGTACTGAAGGGCAGAGTTTAATCTGGATGCAGCATTACTCGGTTCCGATACTGTAGTGTAAAGATCCTAATAATAATACATTATTTCAACTGTCATTCAAGTTAGAAATTATGCTCAGGTCATAGTAATATCAGAAAAAACAGGCTTAGTGGTAGAAAACTAGGGATGACCGATATTCATTGATATTGAAGAAACAACGATGTTTAGCTGAAAAACATTGATGTTTTGATCTCGATAATATCAATACATCGATGTTTTGATTTCGATAAGATCGATGTTATGAAAATGTTGCATGTACTAGCTAGAGACTAGAAAATTATCAAATTTGTAAGCCGTAAGAATAGTTTTTTCTTTGGATGATTTTTTTTTCGTCATTGACCTCTGTTTTTACTATCGATGTTTATCGTACATCGATACTATTGAATCGATGTTGACATCGATGTTTTTCTAATATCGCCCATACCTATAGAAAACTCTACTTTTAAAGCAAGATGTTGCTAATTGGATCTTTGCACATACCGAGTGCAATTTGATGAACATCATATCTTTGTGTCTGGGTGTTATGCATGATCATATACATAATGTAGATTTTCGAGGTAGGGATTGTCTTTTTGCATACCGACATAGCACATTGAAAATTTCATGTTTAGTTGACTAGTAGATGTGTGAAAAGTGACAAACAAACTCACATTCATTTTTATAATATTACTAGGAAGGATAATACAAGTAATGCCTAGTTGGAAATTACATGGTCTAGTGTACATTTGTATCAACAAATACAACATTATATAATAAGGTATAATTAAGATTCAAGATTATAAAGGACAGTCTTATTACATAAATGGAATAATTGCAATTTCTTCCTTGATTTGTATAATATTGAAATTGTTAACAAACAGTTCTACTGCAGGTTCTGTTCCGTGAAGACTGTACACCTGATGACCTGATTGATGTGATCCTAGCAAATAGAGTTTACCTCCCATGCTTGTATGTGTACAATAAGATTGATCAGATTTCCATTCAAGAGGTGGATAGGATAGCTAGACAGCCGCACTCTGTTGTTGTCAGGTAATAAATAAAATATTATTTGGAAGTATCATATAGACCAATTATAGTTCAGAACTCAGTGCTGATATAATTTCTTATATGGCTATATACAGGACTAACAAATCTTGGTGACTTAACATTACGTTCATGCAACACGTCAAAGGAGTGAGTACTGAATCGTATCAAATTGCGATCAGCCCTCTCTCCGTTCCTTTTACCAATTCCAATTGATACTTTTGCAAAAACGACAAGTTTAGAAAAAAAAAGATATACGTTTTTGCTTTGCACTTGCTGCAAGTACCTGAAAGTATAAAAAAAAAACATATATAAATATAAAAGACAAATGCTTTTAATGTAAATATGAGTGTTGTAACTTCAGAATGAACTAAAAGTTTAGCGATACTTCTACAAGGTTGTCTAACATATTGTCTGAGTAATGTATTTTATTGTGTGCACTTTATTTGCCGAGTATCGCTAGGTCTCTTGAAAATAGGAATTAAAAACATTACTTCCTGCATGGCACTTATTTATATTTACTTGAAATGTATAACATTATCTAAATGTCTAACCATTTTTTTTAAAATAATTACAGAGATTATAGATATGTATTTTAATTATTGCCACCAACAGGGTGGTTAATAAATACATTGCTGAATAGAATGAATCCATATACCATTATAGTGGGTGTTTGGAGACCGCTCCCGAAAACGAAGACAGGCAATAGTACTAAGGACACCTTTGATGATGGCACGGAAAAAAAATCGATCCTGATTAAAGAAAAATCATATTTTAAAAACGTTTTATTAGCATTATTTACGCTCGATCATGTTAGTACAGTTAATTGAAACAATAGTTTCATAAAAATACATTACTGAAAAAAAAATAACCATAATGTAATTCAAAATCAAAATACAAGCTGGTTCTCGGGTCAAAGACCGCGTGGTCGCAGCGCCCGCGCCGTTAGTTACCGATCCACTAAACTTATTTACAACATTTCCACAGATCAATAAAGCGTTATACATTCTCTACTTTTATTTTAAAAGCTAAAATATAGCTGTAAATAATTATTTTTTTTATACTAGTCAAACAAGCATGCGGGCCGCCTGGTGTAAAGCGGTCACCGCAGCCTATGGACGCTTGTAACATCAAAAGTGTCACATGCGCGTTGCTGACCCCTAAATAACCTATTAATTAATTTAATAATGCTAAAAAACGTTTTAAAAATATGATTTTTTTAAACCAAGATTGATTATTTTTCCGTGCCATCATCAAAGGAGTCATTAGTACCATTGTCTGTCTTCGTTTTCTGGAGCGGTCTCCTAATACCCAGTATAAGTGCCAAATAAAAGTGATTTGTTTTTTTTAAACATATTGTTTATAGTACAATCCAAAAATAATGGCAACTGACTAGGGACTATCTATCCATCGCCGGTCGCCACTGTTATGCTGGCCTGCGTAAATTTCTTTCCACGTTGTGTGTAGATACCAACATCCGAGTCTTTGGCACTATGAATCTAAAACCCATTTAGATTGATTTTGAGTATTTATAACTATTCCTTTGTTCGTAGTTGTAACATGAAACTGAATTTGGACTTTTTGCTGGAGACCCTGTGGGAATATTTGTCACTAATCCGCGTTTACACAAAGAAACCTGGACAACCCCCGGATTTCGATGATGGCCTTATTTTAAGAAGGGTTTGTGTTTTTTTTTTTTATTTTATTAGAAGTGTAATTGTTATTTTGAAATCATGTCATGAGCTAATTTGATTTACATTCCTTAACATTCCAATTTTTTATAAAGTATTACTTTTGACTTCGTCCAACTTTAGAATCAACTAGCTGGTCTGGCGGACTATGTCTTGCCTTGATAATAAAAAGAATCCTAGAGTCAACCGTAACGCCACCTACCGGGTCTAATTGTGAATCTAAACCATTCTCGCATCCACTGGAACACGCACACAAAATGTCATCAAAATCGGCCCAGCCGTTTAGGAGGAGTTCAATGACATGCACACATACAGAAGAAAATTATATAAAAAGATTAAAAAACATAACTTGATTTGTGGGCAAGGAAAGATATACCTGGTTACAGGTTTTTAATTTTAAGAAATCTTTCAAGTATTTTCAATAACAAGTAGTTACTATGTTCTATACCTTCTACCAGCCCTACGATTGTTTTTTTTTTAAGTAATAACTTAATTAGGCGCTTTGAACAGTGACTGAAAAATAAACTGTCATGCTCAGGTCTGTGAGTCACTATATCAACCACGATTACTGTTTAACTAGGAGTACATCATTCCGATGATTATGAATTTATTACTATGTATGTTTTCTTTATAATCATCATCAGCCTATAAGAAACTAATCTATTCCTAGACACCTACAACATTTTTTTATACAAAAATCTTAAGAGTACAAACCCATAAGGTTTACATTATTATTATATGTATAAATTTTTCACTTTTATCGTGTGGTCATAGGCGCACCTACTTTTTTTTTGTATATGTACTAAAACCTTCCTTTTTTTCGATAGGGTGTAACCGTGGAACACGTGTGCCACTCCATCCACCGGACCCTCGCTGCCCAGCTGAAGTACGCGCTGGTGTGGGGCACCAGCACCAAGTACTCGCCGCAGCGCGTCGGCATCGGGCACACCGTCAACGACGAGGATGTCGTCCAGCTCATCAAGAAGTAGATCCCAACGTCCAACACTCACTAACCACGATATACTATATTTAGTGGTGTAAGTTTACAATATTCACTCTAATGTAAGTTACAATCATGTTTATATATGATTCCTTACATTTTAAAATTAGGTAAATCTAATTTTTACCATTTTTAAATCTTGTTCATGTAAATTATTACGATTAGTAAAGTACGAGGCAGTCATAAGGCACAGACATAAGTGAAAACTCCAAACAATGAAATAAATGTGTTCTCTTATGAATTTTCATATTAATTATAGTGTTAATGACAATATTTAAACTTCAGAATTTGTTTATTGAAATTATTAACATTAGTAACGTTTTCATATATTAGCACTTGTGGCAACAATTTTAGGTATACATTTTTATAAAGTCTATCAATCAATCAAACGTATGATGACCTCTCTGACGCAAGCTGGCGCAATACGGACAGTCATGCTTATGTAGCATGTCGTGACGCGATATTATAAATTTATCTCCTGCCAAAATAGGCGCTCAACGCGCCTAAAGAAGTTTGTATTCAAAAACAGAAACTAAAACACTTATGGACATCAGATTTAAACTTCGTTTTTAGTGTATAAAAATTGATAATCTTTAAAAAATTAAACATGGTCAAAGTTAGATATATCTCATTTTGAAATGTAAAGACAAATATATCATCATGCCATGTCGTTGCTAGTGTAGACAGAAATAATGGTATACCTAATCAAATCAATTAAACCTACTTCTGAACATTACATTTTTTTTTTCGATAAAAATAACTTCTTATGTATTACTTCTAATTATCGAAGTGTAGATAATAATACTTGGATGTTCTGTTTTTATTAAACCTCATATTACAGATAGAGTGGAGTCTCACCTTTTTCCTTTGTTCAAGCTTAATCCGAAACATTTATTGAAGATTTTCTCTAAGTGTAGGTTTATTTTTTAAAAGTAAAAACTTAGTAGATATTTATTATTGCATTATTTACAAAACTTTATATTTCTTTTTCGCGTAAAGACCGAAATATAGCGACACTCAATGCTGAGGTGATCTTATCTGTTACAATGTCGCAAAATTTGCATTTTAAGATAAATTATAAAAATATTATATGGGTTCATCAGATTATTTAACTTTAATATAATGTTTGTGTACTATATATTTTTTCAACAATACCCAAAATGCAGTATGACACTGTATAGTATGATACGGTTAGTACAATTCGTAGCCAACTGTTGAGTTTGATGAATCAGCAAGGATACAAAAAGCATACGAATTTTAATTATTTGCCTCTTACCTTAAAACATGTATTTTGTTTTGTCACTAAAGTGGGTTCATATTTGAAATTATTTGTTTAGCATTTATATATAATTCTATCCAGTTTTTTATCCTTATGGAATAGCAGATATCTAATGATATGAATTAAACATAATCATGTTTAAAATTGTTAATGTATCTGAAAACTGTGTTTACCAATTCATTAAAATGAATCTTTTCCTTTTATTATTAATACATTATTTTTAACATCCAATTACTTTATCTTTCTATCAATATATTTCTTGTTAGTTTATATATGTTCAATATAAAATTCACCATTAAGATTTTAGTCCATACTTTCTCTTCACAAATATTGCTATAAATGAAAGAATTAAATCTTAGTATAGGTTTTTAATATTCAGTCAGAGCTAGATTATCATAAACAGGTAGCCTAAGCGATTTATATTAAGATTTGTTTTTAATTATAAATGTACATTATAACTATTAATGCCTCTAAAGGTCTATGTTCAATTGTGGACCGTACAGCAATAATTATAGAGTTGTTTTTAGCGTTTGTACAGCCCATATTGTATATACTGGAAAAATGTTGCATTAAAATATATACTTTTTAATTTGTTTTTGATTTTCTTAAATAAACATGACATTTATTCCTTATCGGTTTTGGTGTTTGAACACAATTTCGCTCAATTATTAAAGCTAGACCACACCTACATATGAAACTTTAAGAATGGCGGCTCATACATGCAGTTGCCAGTACAACTGTAGATATAAAGACATTTTTTATTTAATTCTAAGGTGGTAACTATGTAAGCGAGCATAAGAAAAACATCTACCAATCCTGCCTTAGTTTCTTCACAATGTGTTCATGCATGAATAACTCTGGTTTAATGCAAGATTCGAGCCCATAACAATCAAAGTGGTATCCAAACATGCTGAACCTAAACCATCATACCTTTTTTTTATGTACAACTGGTACGCACTTGGCCACAATCTTACCTGATGGTAAGTGACGATAGGCTGACGATGTATCGCGCAAAATTTGTATGGAAAGTGTTGTTAATACAAAAATAAGCTTAAACTAATAGACTATTCCATTACTGATGAAAGTTAAAAATGGCATGTATTCAAAGAAAAAAATAACAATAATAAAACGAGTTTATTCATAATAAATACCACAATCAGCTAACAGAGGATGAGATAACATTAACTAATATAAAAATAAGACTACTATTCTTCAGCACTATTCAGAAGATCAGTTTCCGCAGTGGCAAGTGCCCACTTGTGTTCTGTGATTTCAAGAGCTTCCCATTCTGCTTTGAAAGCGGCTTTCGGGTCAGGAGGCATAGCCATCGCGGCTCCCGACATTTGATCCTGCATTACTTTTGACTGATCGGCAGCTGTAAAAGCAATAAATATTACTTATCTACCAGACTCATTCACATTATAATAAAATATGGAAGACACAAAATTAACAAATACAATTATTTCTTAAAGAAAAACAAAACTACAGTTATTTTCTTCATTTATCTTTTTTTCTGTATTATAAATAATATATTTAAGTATCATACATCTGTCTAACACATTCAAAAGGAATCTCATATGTTAAAATCCATCAAGCTATAGAGTACTCCATACAAATAGTAAATACACTTTAAAAAATCATTACTCTCCTTTGAAGCGATCAGGTAAAATGAGACAGATACACAACATAAATACAATAATTTAACAATTGAATGTTAACACTAGTTTAACAATAAAATGTGTACAAACTTTTAAATACGCTATAAATGTGACACAAGAAACAATTGTGAAGAAACTACTTATACTTATTAACAAAACATTATAATACATACCATTATTCTCTCCAAGCACAAGAGCATATATAGTTCTCAAGCCAAACACATTCAGGAAGTACCATGAAGCAGATGATACCCATGATGCATCCAAATACAATAATTCCACTCCTCTTTGTAACATTGGCTTAAACCGAAGAGTTAGTGGAAATGGTACTTTAGCTGAAACAAAATTATGATGTATCAATTATATGAAATACAATCACAGGAGCTAAACTATGTTCTAAGTTATGATATTTTTATGGCAGAAAGATATTTAAAACACTCGATAATTATTCAGGAACATAATCCTTTTACTTTAATAGTTAGGAAGAGTACAAAGCAATTAAAGGATAGTATTTTTGATGTAGTATACCATCATATATCTTGCATTTATTTGGATAAGGTACTGAGATAAGTATATGATAAGTAAATTGTCTCACCAACATAATATGTGATAATAATCTTTATTGCTAATTCATAACACTTATAATCTATATAATATAATAAATAAAATCATTAATTCTAATATTAATATAAAACTGTGATGTAGAAGGTAGTTGTACTACAGTAAAGCTGTTAGGATCTTGCTAGAACAATAGCTCAATCAGTTCGAATAAAAAAAAAGTGATAACTTACATTATACAACAAGTTCAAATATCATTAGGTGGTAGTTAATTCAGACACAACATTCAAAATATAGGTTTAATTCTTGCAATTAGACAGAGCTTTCAGTAGAGGAAACATTGTAATAAATTCATAGCATGATAGCAATTTTTGTAATGCTCACCAAGCTAACTATCACTGCATTTAAAAAGTGAGCCATGCTGTAGGTTTGCTATGCTTACCACCTTTTAACATCAGGTGATATTTAGTCAAACATAAGAATTACAAAAACATTTTTTTTATTTATATCATAGGAGGCAAAGGAACAGATGGGTCATCTGATGTTAAGTGATCACCACTGTCCATAGACACTTGCAACATTAGAGGTGGCACAAGTGTGTTACCAGCCTCTGCTGGGGGAGGGTGTAGGAAGAGAAAAATGTGAGAGGTGGGCCTCCGGCGCTCTCACTAACCTAACGAAACACAATAATGCAAGCACACAATGCTGCAAGAGAGCTTATAAAAAACAAAAACTTAAAGAACTAAAATCAATACAAAATTGTGAAAATATATTTTTGTTACAGTGAATTATTATGCCTAACTATTTTCTTTTTTTCAAACTGACTATGCTATTGACCTAGCAAGGTCTTAACAGCTTCACCGGGCTACTAAGGCGAGCGCTTGCGGTACTCAGCCGAATTTATTTGGACAACTAGCTCAAGGCAGCGTGGCACACCTCATCTTGAGCTGTTGCCTGAAAAATATAGTTTGATATTTCCTGTTTATGGGGACACCACTAGGTACCCTCCTTAGTACCGCTAGTCCAGCTGTATTGTTCCTAACTATATGTGATATATATGAAAAAGAGGTATATGAAGAAACTGATGTGCTTTTAAAGACAATAATTTAAAAAGTGTTACTGAGTTTCCAAGTGTATGAAATATTTCTTTAATCAAATTAAAGCTGTCTTACTGGTAAGAAAACCACTGAACATCCAGTTAATCCAGCCTCCAATGACAATCATGGGCAGCACATTAGTCACATTACCCTTCAGCATTTCTGTCATCATTCCAGGGTCTGTCATTGGATTCTAAAAATATTAAATAATTTATAAGAAACCTCTAACATGATCTTTGTAAACCTTAATATAATGTAAATAATTATAAAATATGTATATATTATAAGTATATACCAGAGCATTGCCATGTTTCAGGATCAGTAACAGTTGTTTAAGTAATAATGTGGAATGTATATCGAAATCCTAAAGCATATTAACAATTTGTGAGACATTAAGTTGATAGTCTCTTATCTATTATAAAAAGATTATTTAAAGATAGATTATAGTGTCATAAAGGAAGGGAACCCAGTTAAAAAATGTAATTAAAAAAACAAAGGTAATTAATTTTGTATTGAGACTGAGTTATTGTATTTCCCACAGATATACATAAAGGCAAACTTGGATATGTTTCGATTAAGAAATAGACAATCTGATTAAAGTTTAATTTTGTTAATTTTAATAAATAATCACAATACATATAAAATTAAAGGGTTGTTATTCACTAAAGCTAAGATACACATAAGGTTAGTAGGGCGGGGAATATAAGGAGGATGGACATCAAAAAGGGAGAGTCTGTTTCTCAAACAATTAAAGAAAATGTGATCTGGAGAACCTTCGTCAAGGCCACATTCGCACAGAGAATGATCCCTAATCCTTAATTTAAACAAATGCACTGGTGTACAAGTATGACCAAGACAAAGACGACAGATGATGGAAGTAACGGCTTTACTTAGATATGGGAATTTAAAAAACCATGGTTTTCTGGGGACTTCATTTTGAAAAGAACCATAAAATTTGCCTTTACATTTTCTGGAAATATTCCAATCCTTTTGCCATGCTTCTAGTAATCTGATTTTAGCTAGAGATCGTAAATCTTCTGTATACAGTCTAAAATTGTTCAAGGAACCTGATTGGATAGCATTTTTTGCGCAAGAATCCATTGATTCATTTCCAGCGATACCGCAATGGCCTGGAATCCAAGCTATCACTATTTTCTTGCCAGAAATATGACACTCATATAATAACTCTCTAATTTTTTAAATAATCGGATGTCTGGATTTAGTACAAAAGAGATTAGAAAGAATAGCTTGTAAGCAACTTTTACTGTCAGTGAAGATTATTGCTCTTTCTAATTTGTGTGACTTAATGAATGACAGAGATTCGAAGATGGCAGTAGCTTCTCCAGTAAAAACAGATGTAAGAGGGAGACATTTACAGTTAAGGATAATTCTGTATATAGGTATCCAGACTGCAGCACCCACATTGCCAGAACTAGACAGTTTAGAGGCATCAGTATAAATGGGGATCCAGCTATCCCAGTCCCTAGACAGTTTAGTATTAAAAATACTGTTAGCTTGATTATTGTCTCTAGGTACACCAAAGTCCAAAATGATATTCGGCTTAAAGGTGAGAGCTAAATAGTTAGTGCAATATAAAGGATTGATAGATTTAAAAATGGGATACATGATTCTGTCTATTTTAATGAAAGATTGAAGGACACAGGGAAGCGATTATAAAATGTGAATAATATCTGAAAACGACCTCATTCATTTACATCTGCTATAAACTATTGTAACTATAATGCCTTGTTGTTATAAGAAAATCAAAGAAATGTCAGAAACCAATCAGTAATTCGGGACATT
Organism: Antheraea mylitta; assembly: GCA_014332785.1. NCBI lineage: Eukaryota > Metazoa > Arthropoda > Insecta > Lepidoptera > Saturniidae > Antheraea > Antheraea mylitta. The sequence goes on along the minus strand of JACEII010000054.1, from coordinate 1,226,663 downwards.
ACTTCATAGCTATTTTTTACAAAACTTTAGCATAAATTAATTGTTTTTGAATTAACGCAAATACATAGAATTTACATTGCTGTAGAGATGAAATTCAAAGAATATAATTTTACTTGTGATGTGGCAGTCCTTTTTTGAACTTTGAAATATCCAGTTTCCTCATTATTAAACCAATGACGACGCATTGCAAACGACTGTCGAGGCAGGTACTTGCCGTTCTCGCGGAGCAACCTTGCACGAATCATTACTTGACTGAAAATATATAACGATGTTTATACGTATAATATAACCCTACTTTATTTAAAAATTAATTGTGGTGGTTATTACCTGTCCTGGACCTGAAGAAGCTCAATTTTCTTTTGAGACGATAATATAATAGATACATAGTGCCTTACTATACCGACTAAGAAAGTTATGATAACTATTGGGAGGAAAACCCATACACGTATATTTGGATCTAAAAGCAGTTCTGCCATTGTTATGCGGTTTTGTAGCTTAAAGTGTTATATGTTCATGAATATTTTAAAGTTTAAATTTCGTTTTCGATATTTGGAAATGTAAAAGACTTATTTCTATTGCCCTTGATAACGCTTATCATCAATCACACAATCACTCACTCCTAAATTCACAATTACCCACAGACTAACTATTTTTTTACGGATAACATGGAACAGTATTTATGTCTCTGGCAAAGACTATTAGTCGCATTGAACGTGCTCAGAAACAAATCAATATTTTAGGTATAATGCGCACGGAAGAAAGGGCCAAGTGAAAGTGGGCATGTAAGTGCTAAGATGTATCGTGTTAATAGTTATCACTAATACTTCTCACTTGTATTGAATTGATATTAAAATATCACTATAAAGCTGTTGTATGTTTTCATTTTATTAAATCTGTATAAATTGCGTTATAATGATTTATTGTTCAATTGAAATGTTAAATGAGAGTAGTAATAATAAAAGTATATTCAACTTGTTTTTCTAGTTTAGCAGAAATACTAAGATACAATCATTTACTGAGTAACGACCAATATAAAAAAGTAAAACAAAGATGTCGATGATTTCTACTCAACCTTGACACAGTTATAAACTAGGGATATGTAGAAATAAAGATTCAAATAAGACAACCCGTTTCTGAGTTTTAACAAGACTAACGAATAGTAACGAACATTTTTATACATACATATAAACAAATTGCAGTTAATTTCAGCTGCACCGCTTCTCCTAGCACACAATTATGTAATCTTGAATGAATGTTAACATATTCTTCAAAATTTTTAATAAATTTCATTACAAAGGCCATTAATAACGAATATATCGATAAAATATATTTTCTGTCTACATCAGGGTTGTAGCTAACGTGTTTTAATTCAGATTTTTAGTGTATAGGATATAAAAATAATTATTCCTGAACCGAATTTAGCGGAATTTTGGTAACCAATTAAAGGAACGTTGCATTGATATCATGTCACCACTTCCACTTATCGCCTTGTTCTGTCTAATATATTTATCTTTTGGTTAGGCCTGAATATGTTTTTGATACCGGCATCACTGGATACTTATCACAGAGAACTATCCGTAATAAGGAAAGTATACCTGTACGACTAATAGTCTGTGGTACTTACTAACTGTCAACAAATTATTTGAATATAGTTGAAAAGAAAGAAGTCTATACTGAGTTGGAAAATAAGGATTTCAAAGATACCTCTTCATTGTATTATATACACTGTTATTCGAAGAATGTCACGAGCTACTAAGAAAATTACCACTAACTTGAGTGAACAGCGTAATGATAAAAGCACACTCCGCACACCAAGTACTATAAAAGATGAATTAAGTCCGAGTAAGCAGGGCCCTGATTTAAGTCAATTCAAATTTAAGAAGAAGCCCCATATCAAAATTGAATATGATGATCATTCCCCCACGAAAGAGGTACTGATAATGACTACACCTTACATACTTTTTAATGCTCCAGACTCTCAATAGTAAACAAAGTGTATTTTGTTTCAAAGAATTATAAATATCCAGGCCATTTAAATAACTTGTAAAAATGTTTAATGCCTCACTTCTATGATATAAATTTTTAAATAGATCTTCATAAATAATGGTCACAAAGAAATGTGATATGAGGTTTTCACATTGTTGTGCATTTAAAACATAGCCATTTTTAAATTTATAAACAAACTGATCATAATTTAGCAGTTTAATGGATATCTATTATTACGAAATTTTATTTTACAGGAACATAAAGGTATTTGGGAACCACCTAATTGGCGTGATTTTCTTCTTAATCTGCGGACAATGAGATCAAATAATGATGCTCCTGTTGATTCTATGGGTTGTCATATGAGTATGGATGAGAATGCTCCACCTCAAGTATGTAGTAAAATAGAACATCAAATTCCCAATATATATTTATCTTATACTATACTCTGCCCGTGACTTCGTTTGCGTGGAATAAAGATATTCTTTATTTCTAACCGGCAGTGGAAACTCTCAAGAGGTAAAAAACCCCGATTTTATAACATTCTTCATTGGTGCTCCGCTGCTATTGGGCTTAGTGTGATGATGTATATCCTATAACCATTCTCGATAAATAAGCTATATAACATTGAAAGGATTTTTCTAATTGGACCAGTAGTTCCTAAGATTACCCCCTACAATGTCACAACTTCACAAACTTTACCTCTTTATAATATTAGTATAGATATTGGTCTTGTGAAGAGAAAATATTTTTTTAGTGTATTATTACAACTCAATGCAGATTAGGATGGACATGAAAATCTAGAAGACTGGCTAATACCAGCTGTCGAGGCATACTTATAGATGCTTGGAGATAATTTTTCCTTCACTAATATCTTATGCACATCTTAAAATTAGAAGATACATTGTTTGATGTTGTTCTTAAATATGTTACAAAATAACACAACATATTTGTGATGAACAGACCTTGTTTCACTTTAATAGATGCACATTGGACTGTTTATTTGTATGAAGGCCTATGGTATTTAATTTGGACTTTGTAAATGTTTATTATCATATGATTTAAAAGTCTTTGATTACATTTTTATGAACAAGTTAAACTCGGTTAAGTTAAAGCTTTGTAATATATTTACTTTTATATGAAGGACTCTGTAGATTCTGTGTATAATTTTATATTATTATCTTTTAGATTAATATAATGTAGTATTAAAGTTATGTAATGTACAAGGTTATTTTAACTATAAACATACATAAATTGCATTGTTTGTTGTGTGCAGTGCTTTTATTGTTTTGTTCTGTATAAATAAATCTCTAGGAAATTAAATATTTATGACATTATATTAACATGGATGAGTTATAGCAATGTCAAATAATCATAGATAGTCAAACTCAGCTGAACAAGAAAAGAGAAAATGGCTCATTGTAGAGAAATATCTGTCGAAAGACTACTAGTTCTATGTTTCTGGGTCAGCTAGAACATATCCAACTACTTTCCAGAATCATAATTGTTTTTGGGCATGCCAGGGTAACTGGTTAAGGTGTATTCTTAAATTACAGTAGTCACAGTTGTTTTTTAATCATATTTCACATACCATACATGAAATTCACTTTCTTTCATCTCATCCACATAGTCAATACAACTTGATTTTTTTATTCATAACATTTATATAAGAGCCAAATATATGTTGATGGTGAAAAACCTAATTGAAAGCATGACATTGATAATTTTTTTGATAGAATATTTCAATTTTCAGGTATACAGATACCAATCTCTGATATCATTAATGCTGTCAAGTCAAACAAAGGACCAGGTGACTTTTGCAGCTATGGAACGTCTAAGAGCAAGAGGATTAACCATTGATAATATATTACAGATGAGTGACGAAGAGTTGGGGCAACTTATATACCCTGTGGGGTTTTGGAAAGTATGAACTTCAGTATTTATTGTATATTGTTATTGTTTTGTAATATATAATGTAATTTATATGTTGCAGTAATATGTTACTAAATTTTATTTGTTATTTATATTTTAGACAAAAGTTAAATACATAAAGAAGACAACACAAACATTAAAAGAGCAATACAATGGTGATATACCAGATACAGTTGAAAAGCTATGTAAATTAACTGGAGTTGGGCCAAAAATGGCTCATATTTGTATGAAGGTTGCATGGAATAAAGTTACAGGAATTGGTTAGTTTTATAGTAATATTCTTTTGTTGTTTAACACACATACTTTAGTAAAAGGAATTCTATTTAAATAACTGCAATTAACTTTTTCCTACCTTTGAAATTGTTTTACCAACTTTTTGCAACACAAAGATAATAATTCATTTCTTTTTGCTTCAGGAGTTGATACTCATGTTCATAGGATAAGTAACAGGATAGGATGGGTAAAGACACCTACAAGCACACCAGAGGATTCTCGGAAAGCTCTACAAGCTTGGATACCATATGAACTCTGGAGTGAGGTTAACCATCTCATGGTTGGGTTTGGCCAAACCATTTGTTTACCTGTAAATCCCAATTGCGAAGAGTGTTTAAACAATGATATATGCCCATCAAGTAACAAAAATAAAAAGTCTCCAAAGAAATCTCCCAAAAAAGATAACAAACAAGTCTTAAAAACTGAAAGTAATTTAAATAAGTGTCCATCTCCTGTCAAACAAATAAAGTCTCGTGTGGAAAGTTCTAAAAATGTTGACGGTATAGATTATAAAACAGATGTAAAACCTAAATTGGAATTGTCAGAAAAAATAAAAGAAAATCATACTTTAGATGTTGCACAAGAATCAAAATCAGTATCACCTCGTAAAAGAAAAGTTACACCAAACAACAAATTGAAATCAGTAGGACCTAAAAAACGCAGTCCTAAAAAAAATGTACCTGAAAAAGTATCCCAACATACAATTATTAATGAAGGAGTAGTAGAAAGTGAAAATGAAGAATTGAAACAAGTTGATGTCCAAGAACGAGTAACAAGAAGTAAGTTGCAAAATAAGCTTGAAGTTACTGAGAGCAATAAAGGAAAGAAGTCACCTTTAAAACGAAAGAGCCCAAAAAATAAATCACCAGAGGGAGTTGTTCTTTCTTCATTACAAGAAAATAATAATGTTGTGAAAAAGAAAACTAAAGCAAATAAGTAAACAACTTAAAATAAGATTTTCAAATATAGCTAGAGACAATAAAAGTACACATGATTTGTATCAGAGTACAAGAGAACAAATTTAAAATATCTACTCTTCATAGGATAAACCTATTTTGGGTACATAAAATTATATTAATTATACAGGATTGTTCATCATCATTATGCTATAATTATAAAATATGTGTATTATTCAATACTCCATGGTATACTCCTCAATAGTTCCATTTGAATGAGTAAAATAAATAATACTATTGTTTTTATAAGTATATTATTCAAATTACTAAGCATCAGTATGCTTATGTAACTGCGAATAGTGAATCTTTGACAGTGTCTTTATTATTTTGTTTATTTATTAACTGCTCTTAACTTGGAATGCACTAATCACAGTATGAACTAAACAACATAGATAAACTTTGTGATTAATCAAAGAATTTTAAGATTCTGTATCAGTACTTTTAAAAATTGCATTCGTATAAACTACCTCTTTAATAATTGTATGGATTGTAGTTTTAAGCAGCTATATAATATCTAATTAATATCATTGTTTAATTATTCTAAATTTGAATTGTTCCAATTTACAAAATTGTTAGAATGCGTATGAATGTTAATTACAATTTAAAAAAATACTATGTCTTTATCAAAAATTTAATGCTTTCTTTTACCAATCCTCTTTTTTGATTTATCCTTTTTAGGATCTACTTTGTTCTTTTTATTGTTATGTCTGTTCTTTTGTGCAGATTTCTTTTTATTTTTTACTCTGTCTAATTTTGATTTCATCTGAAAAACTTTACTTTTCTGCACCTTTTTGGTTGCTTGTTTTTTAAGCAATCTCTTGATACCCTTTTTAGATTTCAGATTTGCATCTTCTTCTTTTTCAGATTCCTCTGCACTTTCACTCTCTTCTAATCCCATTCCTTGAATATGTTCCACATTTTCCTTTTCTTTATTTTTCTTAACTTCTTTGTCCACTTTTACTTTTGGTCTGTTCTCACCTATGACTAAATCTTTCTTTTGTAATGTATCTGATGATAATTCTACAATTTTTACATTTACTTCATCATCTTCATACTCTTCTTTAAGTAATTGTTCAATGTCTGGTATTGGACGACTGGACACAACAAGTTTTTTATATGATTCTTTGTTCTGAAAGCAAAACAATTTGAAAGTTAATAATACTTTGATTAATATGATTCAAAAACAAGAGTTTTTCATACCAAGTTTAATTCAGTTTTATATTCATAAGTGCCTTCTCAGAACTCTAATTATTTTTCATTTGATTTGAATAATACTCAGAATATATATATAAACAAATGAAGCTGTTAAGTTGTAGTAATTAGTTTGAAAAAAAAAACGTGTATATTAGTAACCAGCTAGATCTTGGAATGCAATGTAGTTATAATATGAAGTCATAAATTTGGACCTAGGTTTTTAGCACTTTGATCTTTAGTCTTCCTCAAATTCATAAACTCTATGTCTGTATGTAGAATCTTCACAGAAACATTTTTTTATGTGTAGTTTTAAATCTGTCATGTCTATTTGGATAGTCAGTAAAAGGATATGCTATAAAGTAATAATCCTAAACTAACAAGAAAGTGAGTTTATATATATATATATATATATGCTTTCACACTTTAACTAGTCAACCAGTCATTAGGAAATGTATGTTCATTGTCAAGGTACAGAAAACAACATATGCTCTTTCCAAGGGATAGATCAAATTTGTATTAACATCAGCAAAGCCAGGTGCAAGAGCCAATGTAAGTAAAATATTTAATTGAAAAATAATTGATGTTAGACAACACAGCTTCACAAATAACCAATTATTTTTTACAATATGTAGAAGATAAACATGGTTACTGTGAGTTTTCATTAGGAGACACATATACCATGATTGATTTTTCTGTGGGAGCTATTAATTTTGTAGTAAATTATTGTTATGTATCTCACAAGGTTTATACGGAATTTTAAAGAGAGAGTTTGAAAACTTTTTTATATAACTTAATTCAAATACATTCAAGTTTTCTCCACATCTTATTCTAATATCTGCTTAAAAGACATTTTTATACGAGTGTGACAAATGGTATCAAAAACTATTACATAGTTTAGAAAACGAAGTGAACAGAGGCACATGAAAAATAATCCTTGCTTTATACTTATATGCTATAATGATAACTCAATTGGCCACTATTGATCAAAATATATTCCAACCTTGTCATAAGCTTGAACTTCCAGTGTAATAGAACCTCATGATAAATCAAACCATGATGGTAGAAGAAAAGCTTGACAGATTGTGAGCTAAATCTTATGAAATGTAAAGTATCATAGTATCACAAATTTAAATTTAGATCAAATATTAATCTACAAGGAGTAAAAAAATTACAATAAAGGTCTTGGAAACATTTTCATGTAATAATTTGTTTTAGTGCAAAGTGGCAGAATTAATTATATGTAATATATTATTATAATATACACTTTACATCAATGGAGACAAGTTATGCACATATAATATAGTAGTCTTTACAAACCTCTTGTTTAATTCTTTTCTTCTCCTCTTTTAGAAGCCTCTGTAGTTCTTCTTGAGCTTTCTTTTTTCTTTCAAGCTTCCTTTTTCGGAAACCACATAGAAAATCTCTACAATGAAAAAAATTGTATATTTATATTTTAAGAAACTGAAGTCAACATATAAAAAAGACAAACGAATTCATACTTTCTTTTGGTTTCGTCGAAGACCAAATTAATTTTCTTCTTTCGCTCCTGGTTTTTATTTTTTTTCTTGGCCATTCTTGATTAAATATTTATATCAAGTTACACTTTTATACAAACCACGATTTGAATAACACTATTATGTATCATAACCAATCATAACCTCAATTACAAAACCACTTCAAACTATACTACAATTTGACATTGACAGGGTTTTGTTTATTTTGCGTTTCATTTATGATAGTTTATTAATTCTAATATACATATACCGTGAGTTTCCTTCCTCCTACGTTTGCTCTGAGAACATTCGTAAATCTCTGTAACGTAAATAAATCGAAATTACTCTAAATATATACTTCACTAGATCCTAAAAATACACTGAGAATGGTCGTCTTGTGAGATAATAAAACGTGAACCATATTGCATTTCAATTACCTTATTTTTTGGCAAACTATCATGAATTTTTGAAATACGTGAACATGATTGGTGAATTCTGACAATTAATATTTTTTATCACATACTGCGCAGCCAATCAGCGCGTAAGTCCACAATAAAGACGGACTCATCAGCAGCATGGCTGTCAGTATAAATTTGAAGTTTGAACGATGTGCTTCCTCTCGTCGTATTGGTTTTTTTTGTTTGTGCATTTTGACGAAAATGATATCGTGTGTGATTTTGTGTGGTATAAAATATGGGAATCTGCGAGTGCAGTGACCTGATATCAGCGTTGTTTAGCAAGGTAAGACTACTATTATCACTATTTACTGGACGAGATTAATTTTATTTCGAAAAAAAGTTGGACGCATAGTAAAATCAATCGGGAGCGCACTACGTATGAGGCTTTCGTCATATTTAATTTGGGTAATTCAAGGTCAAAATAAAGGTCTTTAGACGTGATATCGGCTGAATTAATGAGAGTAATCAATATAGACATGTTACCAGAGCCATATGTTAACTCGCGTGAAAGGAATAGCGTTTTGTACCGTTACTGTGTTGTGTGCGTATTAAATCATTATGTTTTCATCTGAACACGACTGTTGATTTCCGTTGTACGTGGAATTTACAAACGAATGAAAGGGAAAGCTAGTATCACTAGGCACCCCTTATATTAGCACGGAATAAATCATATGGATCTATGAAATATCAACTTTCATATTATTTTTTGTATAAGGAAGTAAAACTGTACATTATATTTATACCAGTTTATTTCACATTGTTAGAGAAAAATGTTTAAGATTATTATAACCTCTCTGATTCTATTTAATATGTATTATATATTATTTATTTTCTTTGGTAGTATGTTTGTTGACTTTACTATGCCATTGGCATGCAAAAGCTATTTTTTAATCTTATCACCTACACACAAGTTTTGGGTAATAATTGATTACCTCTGCTGGGTATATAAGTAATATCAGTTATTGATAAAGTATTTTCCTAGAAAATCTTAGATGAGCTTTACACTGATTATAACATTTTTGTTTCTGACAGACATACAGTATCAAGAATCTGTCCAATTTAATATCACATTGACAGCTTCTGTTGGTCA
>JACEII010000054.1:1140213-1213350 GCA_014332785.1 Antheraea mylitta | reverse complement strand
AATAAAATAAAGACGATTTAATTAAAAATCGATTATAATAAAATAAAAATCGATTTAATTAAAAATCGATTATTTTTTAACATGCCTATGTCATTGTAGTTGTTTGTGAGGTTTACCACTGAAAAGAAAACAAACAGACAATAGATAAAGTTGTTATATACGTATTTACTATGTATTATATTATTCAACATACTTAAATTTTTATGGGTATCATTTTACGTCAATCTTTAAATAAGTATATAATTCTTTTGTCAATGTGTGACTGAACTCGTCATAAACTGCTGCACTGATTTCGATGACATTTTTGTGTGCTCAGGTGAATTCAATAATAGCTTGCATTAAAAATTGGTCTAGGTAGGTGACACTCCGGTTGACTGTAGGATTTTTTTAAAGTAAGGCAGAACAACATCCGCCGACTCCGCTAGTCGTTTTATACAAGTTAATCGTTATTTGTCCTGTGCCGGATCCGTTCAGTCACTACCGAATTTATATAAAAGTGAATGTAATTTTCCGTGTAATTGAACGTATCAATGTCTCAACAGGTCAACAGAATTATATTCCAAATCGGTGATATATTCTATTACTACTTGACAATAGTAATATAATTGAAAAAAAGCATTTTTAGGATTACAACGCCTTTAATATCTACTCATATTACAACTAATAATTATGAATGTTTGTTTGACATGCTTTCATGCCGTAACTATTCAACCGAGAAGGTCTATAGCGTACCTTTCTTCCGAAAAAAATCAGTTCCCGAGGGATAGATCACATTTAAATTAATGCGAGCGAAGCCGAGAGCAAAAGCTAGTGGATGACAAACGAATACAGTATAAAGGCAATACCTATTTACTCTCCTGTCTCCATTGACATCTTACGAAATATGTATTTTATTCTCATACGAAGTTACTTTTTTATTTGTTCAAATAAAATATGGAAACTCTAATCACACCGGGTTTTAAGTGACCATCTGTTCGAAGAATTCGCCTTTGCATTAGCCCTGAAAAATTCCTTTTGAGTAAAGTCATTGACATACAACACATGTTACAAGGTGTTTATAATCAGTTTTCAACTTAGAAATAATTAGAATACTGGGCTCGCAACAACTGTTCTAGACTGAACAAGTAATGCTGCTTCTTTGTCTGTTTGAATACTACAGGGCCGTATTTTAGATGAAAGAAAACATTATGAAACCCTAATGTTAATATACAATATTCTGTGATGTATAGCTCTCTTTTAAGTATAAAATTGATCACCAAGGACTTGCAGATCTTTTTCAACAGTCACACTTGAGGTTTTTTTTGACATGTTATCTTGGGCTACATTTTGAATTTGGTTTGAATTTAGACGTTGAAACGTTTAACAAATACAAAAACAAATGATAATTTGTTCAAATCAATTGCATCTTATCAATGAAGATGTTATCCTTGTTCCTATTTATATTATAAAAAATGGAAATATTCGCGAAGATGCATTGACGTTTTTTTAAATTTCAGTCAAACTATTGAATGGATTTTAATGAAACTAAAGTAGTATATATACATCAGAGTAACAAATAGGCTGTAATTGATAAAGATATTATCAAAATTGGTCAAAATATAACGATGACTTTTAAGTTAGTTCCAAAAGTTTCTGCCATACGGACGGAGAGCTGTCGGTAAATGCCCAAACGCGGAAGAAGTATGTATATTAGGTTATATTGCGAATTGTATCAAAGCTTTTAAAGAATGAAGTAAGAAAAAATCGTTAATATAAGTTTTCTTGTTTTAAATGAAACTAATTGAGAAACGCATAACATTATTGTGCTCTTCTCCGAGAATCTTCAGTTGACAATGTTGTTTTGAAACAAACGAGTTATGATTAAGTAGTAAACATTGTCTCCTTTTCTTCTTATCAATTTGTTAATAAAATAATGTGTACATTGTCGGGAATGACACTAACACAACATACATAGCGAGTCGATATATTCGAGGTCATCAGAACTTTTAAGGTCATCTTTGTCTACAACTTTTTGTATTTCAACAAATGTGGAAACTATGTTCTTTATTTTTATAATATATGTTCTGCTGTCTATTACTTTATTAAAATACCAGCTTACTCCGTCCAGGCTTCGGTCGGGTCTACCAACGAAGGACAAAATCTTCGCTTTAAAGTGTGATGTCATTAAATGGCGATTCAACATAAATTTGACAATATTTTGGAAAATCTTCCTACTCCCCGACTAACTTCTGTCGTACTGGCGTTTTATATGAAGATTGTTTTGGAAGCAAAATTTTTCACTTTCGTATTTTTCAAGCTATTTTTTTCATAGTAATTAGCCATATAGGTGCAGCATTTCTGAAGTGATGCGGCCTACATATTTTATTATATTTTAATTAATATTTCATTATATCGGTAAGTGGATACTTATTTAGATGAGTGCTTGTCCACTTACCAAATTTAATTGATAATCGTCGACCATAAAAAAGAAACACATTTTTTTATCGATAACATGCATGCAGTGATTAGTCTTACTTTCTATGTATTGACTAATGTATTGTCAGATTGACGACCCTAAAATAAATAACACTAGAACTGTTCAATAGCTACGAAATAAAAAAAAATGGCTGAGAAACACAAGAGGGACATGTTCTTAACTGTTTCCCCACTGCCTATTTATATATAGATTCGGCATGTAAGGTTAAATCATTTTAGCTTTTTTTTTTATTTGAACTGATTATACGCCATTGATATGATGGGCCTTCACAGTTTTATCGGACTAAAAATTATTCTGCCTTGCACTGGTCATTGTTTCGGAAATTAATTTATATTGTAGACCAACTACTTTTTTTTACCAAATATGTTACATAAATGATTTCTTTTTAAATTTATTTGACCTGCGGTCGTTGACCCGCCCTGATAATAAAAGAAATCTTGACAAATTGTATACCTAAACTTTACTCATGTCCATAATCTATTGGTGAAAAACACATGAGAATCCGTTCAGTAGTTTTTGAGTTTAACGCCAACAAACAGACAGACAGAGGTGGCAGAGGATTTTGTTTTATAATATATAGTTATACATCGACGAATTCAATGTAAAACTTAGTATATATAAAAAATAATTTCAAACGTTCTGAATTTATTTAAAACCGCATTCTTTGTTCATTTAGGTACTTATCAAGGTCGTATATTATTTGAGTACAATCAAGTCCAGATTATGGTTTCGAGGACAAAACGCATTAATCTGTAAATCTCTTAAGTAAATATTTCTTATGTTGTTATAAATCTTAACCATCGAAATAAGGTTGCATTAATTTGAATGATATTTGCATACTTTTTAAGTGCTAGAGGGGATTTATGTCAACTTTATGTTAATTCTTTAAAACAAAATCGTCAATTCCAATTTTGTATTTATGATGAAATGTCAAAGCATGTTTCTGTCCAAAAGTATTATCTGCTATGCATATAATAAAAACGTAAACCTAACTGTTACAGGTGCCTTTTTCTTTTTTTTTTCTCGAACTGACTACGCTATTAACCTAGCAAGGTCTTAACAGCTTCACCGGACTACTAATTACAGGTGTCTTGGTATTAGTAATAAAAACATTTCTATCATTTTTAAAAATGTCTATCTGTCTGTCTGTCTGTTTGTTTGATCATGCATCAATGTTACAATACTGCGTTCATGATAAAAACCTCACACCTCGAGTAACAGTTGGTTACATTAAAATTGGTTCTGGAGTTTTTGGCGGGATTTTAGTCTGTCATGTAGTGGATTTTATATTTTATTCATAATCTTGTGTTATTTGACTATATATTGTGTAAATTTGGTGGTGTTTTACGTAATATAGTTAGTTTATTATTCATAAGTGAAGTGAATGGAAAATAATAACACGGAGCATGAAATTCTGAGATGCCACAAAAACTCCCTGGAAGGTTCTAGCAAGGGATCCACCATCTTGTTAGAATATGGTTTCACACGATGCTTAATATTGGAATGATCTCACGAAGTTTGTGATATTATTGACTACGTGACAATGGCAGTAATAATCGGAAAGATTATTGCCAAAAATAAAGTAAAAAAAAAACAAAAATTGGTTCACTCTATCACAAGTTATTCTATAATAATTTTAATGACGACACGAATTAAGTACAAGAGGAAAGTAGGCGAGTAAATGGACTTCATACATTCAGATGATTTTTATTAGTCGCTGTTTTTTACATAAGTTTCCCTGTGGACAGAGTCGCGAGCACAATTAGCTTAGAAATAAAACTCGTTAAACTGTAAAGGACCCGATTAGGCCTCCCACGGCAGCGGCTCAAGCCTAGGTTCGATCCCTCGGTAGGGAGCCCTTGAATGCGTTGCTTACGCGATACGTGACATACAAATATACATCACTGCTACAACACTACACGATCACCCGCACACATGTGCACGCCTACACACTTACAGATGAAAGTGGAAGGGTTTACTTTTTTTCCCTTATCGAACTGAAAAACTCTCAATTTTTCGATAATAAATATATGAAGGAGTTGTTGAGGCGTGTATGCTTGGGTACACATATACGTTTCAACAACTCATACATATATAAATAGTTGCAACAGGCAACAGCCAAGCCGAGGTGTGCCGTGCACCCTTGAGCTGGTTGCCAAAATAAAATCGGCTGAGTGCTTTAAGCGCTCGCCTTAGTAGTCCGGTGAAGCTATTAAGACCTTGCTGGGTCAATAGCGTAGTCATTTCGAAAAAAAAAAAAAAAAACTGTAAAGGTACGTCGGGCGGACAAGGGATAATTAGATCGAAAAACAAAATTGTCTAGGAATTGGGAATAATATGCTAAGCTATGAAGGTTCCCTTTCAGCACAACGTTATAAATCTAGCTTTTGCATTAAGTTTAGTTGTGTCAAAAGGCTTAATCTGGTTTAAGGTTTTGGTGCGAGCCGCTGTAAAAGTCTTTGGGCGTCTAGCGTTTAACTTAAAAGTAAGAATTGAATACAATTTTATTTCAATGTTCAAACATGAGAAATGTGATTGCATTCATAACGTAAATGACTTATTTCATTAGTTTAAGATATATTGTGATTCCCTAACCTTTATAACCGACTGCGAAACACTGATTATAAAATCCATAAAACTGCATAGTATAAAATGTATTTAAAATTATTTTTATGTATAATAATAACACCGGTTCATATCTTCCATTCGTAATTCGTGAAGATAGATCAGTTCAGTATCTTTGTCGACTGATTTTGTTTTTGTACTTGACAAGCTTTGGAACTATGGATTTAAAAAAAAAAAATATTTGTCTTCATTACCATCGAAGACACGAATCCATTATATATAATTCTCTATTTCCATCATGCTTCACTCTTCTATACGTCTATAACCTACAATAACAGTGAGAAGTAGAAAGATTCAAAAATAAATGTATATACCCAATTCGAGAGAGGCTGTCTTCTCCAAATTATGGACAAGTGAATATCGAGTCTCATAACTGTTAAAAAGTTATGACAACCCTGATAAAAATTGGCAATTGTAATCATGTATCTCTATTGCTTGCAACCGTTAGCGTGCAGAAATTTCTGTCTGCATTTGTTGAGTCTTAATGATTGATTATAATTTGCTGTAATCTATATTTGTGCGGTTTTCTTAAAATGTTATTCGGTGGGTGATAGTCCATATGGATTTTTTGAAGTGTTCTACTAGAAACGGTAGGTAGTCTTGTTTACGTGTAACCGTTAGTAGATATGGATCTATATGGATGCACTCGGCATGCATGAAACCGATTTAAAAACTGATATTTACATACATTAATTTATTTTTATACTTCGCTTAAAGATTTTAACGATTACTTACAATCTCAGTATTTATTAAACGACTATGTGGATTTATTTGGTAACATGCCAAACTTAGAGGAGGTGGCTCTGAAGTGCAGCTACCGACATAACGTGTGCGTGATTAATGGCCATTTTCAACTTGAATATAGCAGCCAGTGGTTTCGTTACGCTGTTTTCTTTTGACCAAAACATTCTGCTCATTGCACAAAATTACAATCTACGCTGATTATGAAATGTAATATGTAACATTGTCAATTTTGAATTATTTTACTAGGCATTACGGAGTTATATATTGATAGCATGCATGTACCTATATTAATCTTAAATTGTAGTGTAAGTTCATTCGTTTGTTTGAAATTTCGACCATGTGTTTTAGGTATACAGTAGGTCTTCATCAAAATTAGCGTTGCAACGTTTGCATTTCAAAAACCCGCAGCCTTATGTTGAAGTAAATACTTTTTTGACTCCATGCAATATTTATCTCAGTTGAAATATTTTACGTATATACTTGTAAATATATGTTTTATGTATCGAATAAATGTATCTTTCTTTGTTCTTGTCAAGATGCTCACCGAGCATGCTACCTGCATAAAGAAATATTTTTCGAAATGACTACGCTATTGACGCAGCAAGGTCTTAACAGCTTCACCGGACTACTTATAAAGAAATATATATAACACAATTTCTATTGGTTAGCTATGATTGTTATTTAAGCGGGACATAATTCACTTGTGAACTGCACTGCCAACTAATCTTTTTCCAGTTTAGATAATAAACTTCAACTTACATAAATGATTCGCTGATATACAATTGTAAATCCTGAAAATAATATTATGTCAGGATTATTCATACAGTACTCTTAATTCATGTGAATAAAAACCTAATTGCTTTAAAATGTAATCAAAGTAATTGCTTGGAAGTTTTAACATAATGTTGCATTCGGATACGCTTGTGTTTATATATTCTATGAAAAAAAAAACAAACTGCCCTTTCATCTCGACTTTTATACGGTCACAACTAATATGTACTCTTTATTGAATTGCATTAATATAGGTGTGACATATTCCTCTGTAACAGTATTTTCTTTTCGAATAATACGTATGTTTTGTCCTTTTCTGTATATCTGACCATATGTATACATATGCATATATATATAGGTATGTTATATCCATATATATGTTGAATAATATAATTAAGGCGCGAAGTCTGAAAGCGTCACAAAGAAATTACCGGATACGAAATACATGTAGGTACGTGTTAAACACACACATGGACGCATAATATATGAATATTTAGCAAGCTTGGTTAGTTTAACTCATTGCGCCATATATTTTACGGCAATAGCTTACGTTGAGGCTGTCCTAAGGCCTTTGTGCTACTGTCGCATCAGCTGAGTGCCTTAAGGGCTCACCAAGTAATTTGGTGAAGCTGTTAATGCCCGTAAAGTCAACAGCGGTAGTCAGTTAGAAAAGAAAACCTAGCAAAAAACCTACTTTCGTATTTATAATGTTAGTAAGTATTATTATGAACACTATCAGTTGGGTAATACTATAAAGACATGTGATGTGAAATAAAATATAAAGACAAATGGCGGCCATCTTGTTCGAGATTTTCATAGAGTTTTAGTGGAATCTCAGAATTCATGCTCTGTGGCGTTATATCCCATGCACATTCATTGTAATTTTTTTTTTTCTTTCCTCGAACTGATTACGCTATTGGCCTAGCAAGGTCTTAACAGCTTCACCGGACTACCAATATTATTTGCTTTCTCACATAAAAGAAGTTTCTAAAATATTAAATATTTATAAAACTGCTAACTTTTATTAGTTAATTTATTTTCTGTACAATTTATTATTGTTGTATATTTAATGTTATTGGTAAAATGTAACTAAATAACTTTCATGCTAACTAAATTAACTTTCTCATTATATAACTTGTACATAGCTAGACATTCCAACTATTATTTAAAAATCTCATAAATCGGTTAAGTGCTCTCTTCTAGTTAATAAGCAAACGGACAAACAGATAGAGAAACGTTACCTTTTATAGCATGGGAGGATGTAATAAATGATAATAATAATGAATATTATACATTAATTTAATTGCTTATTGTAATAAAATGTTTATGCTAATAACCACCAGTTGAAGAGTCCGAAAGGTGACATTGACCTTCAATTAAATATACTTTGTTAATATTTTAAACAGTTTTTTTTTCATTATTTGTTTAGAATAGTAAAAAGGAATTCGTTGAATAACAAATGTATAATTTACACAACGTAATTCTTATGTTACCTACTGATATAATTACCATAAATTAATTGATTATGAACAACTACTTACAGTTCTCTCGTGTTGATCTAGTTTTGACCTACCCTCTGAGAACAGTATTTTTTTATTAGAGGGAAGGTACATTCATTTTGTGCCCGTGACAACCTCTTTGCAAAATTTTATAATGGCCGTATGAGGTGGTAAAACGTGAAAGCTTAATATTTTTTTTTTTGATCTGACTACAATATTGACCTAACAAGGTCTTAACAGCTTCACCGGACTACTAAGTTTAATAAACAAACAGACTCACATTAAATTTTATAACAATTAACTAGCGGTCCCGCCTTGATAATAAAAAAAGCCAAATCATATACCTAAACCTTTTTTTACATGGGTATATCTCTATGGTTTCCCATCCTAGCCGGGGAGTTAAGGGTAGTGTAAGTCTGACTTGCACGGACTAAAACCCTATGGTGCTTTTTCACACCAATTGGCCCAGGAACAGGAGCTGCCGGCTGGCACTGCGTCTACTCCCCGGCAGATATACCTAAACCTTCTTCATGAATCACGTTATCTGTAGTTTATAGCATCTACTACAGCAGTGTTTCCCAACGTGGATCCCACGCCCCACAGGGGGCAATTTGATATTTAAGGGGGCTATTTAAAAATAGACTTGACACGACTGTAACACTTTCGCTTTGGGTTATTTAAATGCAATGCTAAATATCGGAAACAAATTTAACAAAGAAAGGCAAATTCTTAAAAAAAATGCTGTAAATAATTATTAGGTATAATTTCATTTGACGATTCCATAACATCAACAGGGTAATTATAGTCGTCAAGTAAGTTTTTCATTATATGTTTTGAAATTTTACTTACGATGTTTTAATAACAATTTCATAGTGATTTCTTCTTAAAACTTATCATTTATATTTCTTAAGGGAACAAAACTATTTTAAAGGTTAAAAATTATGTATGGGGGAGCAGAAAAATTTCACAAATGTTAAGATGCGCATGGCCTAAAAAGTTTGGGAAACACTGTACTATAGTGTTTTACAGTATATTCATCCTTTTGTCTTCGTATAGTATGTCTACAGTATACATAGAACCTATATGTATATGAGTGACGGCGATTTATTTATATTATAATGGTGATGCATTTTACGTCGACACAAGCAATCCTTTGTTCTGGTAACCTACCCATAAGCGAATGTCCGTTCTTATCTGCGAAAATGTAACGAGGGCTTGCTGTGTATGATTTAAACATTGAAATTGTTTATCTTGATACCTACTATGTATTTATCTAAAACTATTAAAGAACAACATATATTTCAAGATGAGACACGGACGTGTTTATCAATTGCAGGGTTTTGTTCGTCACTTATATAGTTACCTTTGATTGAAAAATGAAACGTCTCTTGAAATTAAATGTATATAATAGCGGCACGCTGTGATGGCCGTCTTGGCGTTTGTCCGCTCATGAAATCTAGTACAAATTAAGAAATACGTTTTAAGACGCAAATTGCTGTTGTTTATTATCAATAGTGAACTGCGGTTAGTCCTTATCGAATGAATAACTTTAGGACATAGAATTAATTTAGTATTTGTAAATTGTATACCTATATGTATTATGTATATAAATACTATATTTAGCTATAGGATATGGTCCCGCGAACAAATTTTCTCACGTTTTTACTAACAGAAAACAGCTCCGTTTGACATTTGACATTCTTATTAAATTTTAATTATTAGTGTACTTATTTTTAATAAAAATTGCCATTACTATTTTTTAAAATTATATATGTTTCTATTCTATCTATAATTGTATAATAATATAGCATCGCTGGCCAACAACTACCACCTTTGACAAATTCGCATCAATGCTTAACGCTAAAGATAAATCGACATTTCACGTCACTAATGCTATGTATCAAAACGGCCATCACAGCTTGCCGCTACTACAACGTAAATTGTCTGCACTAATTCAGAAACATTCGCCGGCGCGACGGGCGTGCTATAGCTCAGTAGACCTTCATGGCAATTGATCGAATGATATAGGTACAACGCCAAAGAGGGCGAATAAATCTTGATTTTAGCATTAAAAAATAGTGTACTTGTGGTATATGTTTGTTACATTGGTTAACTTTATTCTGGTAAATTGAAAAAAATCAGAGCTTTTATACAACTCTGCTATATATATATATATATATATATATATATGTATTAGATTCCTTGACGTTTCCGTCAATGACAAGTACTGTTTTCGATTATAAGCATGTATATGACTCACGAAACCAAATTTTGTTTTGAAGATCCTTGTATTATATGTATATTTGTAGGAAAGCTTCGGACGGGTGTTAATTATCCTTATAATTTTCGTTTCGCGTCTTGGGCTTGTATTTTAATAGCTTTTCTTCAAAATTAGTAACTGCCTTATGAACAAAGCTGCGCCACTCACACTTCTGTTGGGCGAACTCTTCCCGTCCAACAACTCTACTATATAAACACTGCGCAATCCATAAAGAGCCTTTGTATTCCAGTGAAACGACGTAGGCAGTTCGAGAAAAAAAACCGTAGAGCCGTGACCACTGAGACATGTCGGCCTGCATAAATGTCTCTTCATCTTATTCATGAAGGATCTAGCGCTTTATTACATACTAGCGTTTGCTCACAGCTTCGCTCGTAGTAATTTAGATTTTAACTATCTCTCGGTTATAGTTAGGTAAGGTACCACAGGAGTGCGCGGTCCGTAAGAATACGCAGGGCTGATATTGTCTACAATTATATCCTTATAATCCTTATGAAGGTTAATTGTATTTTAAGGCTCAGTAATCGGCAAATGTACGTCAAGATAATTTGAGCAAAAGAAACTGGTTTTAATCGTAAAAGATAAAGTTATTGATTTTATACTGTTTCGTTAAAATATTTTCTAAGTTTTAAAATAGTTTTAGTCGAAATCTTCGTTTTTAAATCAAAATCAAAATACTCTTTATTCAATTTACGTCCAGAGAAGGCACTTATGAATGTCAAAACTACCACCGGTTCGGTATACAACCCAGTCATCTAGAAGAACCGAAGACATCTAGAAGAGAAAAACGCACATATTTATCAAAATGATTGGTCAATAGCCCATTATTAAGTCGATGTTTATCGATTTTTAATACCGTTTTCTTTTTTCGATATTCACAATTGAACTGTGTACGGATTTTTCTTTGCAAAATATGTCAAAACAAGAAGGGACAACACTGTTCGGGAAGCGGTTATAAAACTGCACAATGCAACATACCATGACATTATAAACAAAATGTCCTTGTGGTATCCACCAATTGTGTCCGTATATAACTACGTAGCAAATCGTAATCTAATTAAGCGCAATTTCATAGATGAGCAAAAAAGTACTACTGGATGCAGTAATTTTTCTCATTTCTAATATGTTTATTTTTATTTTATATATTTAGCACATAAACATAAAGATTACATATTATTAATTACAACATAAAACTACAGCGTAATTACGATCACAGGCATGTATGACATTAAAAATAAAAAACAATATAATACTAATTATATGCTAAATATATAGTAATCAAAAGTGTACTAATACACACAATTCTATTTCGTTTTTAAGTAAAGAGTGCTCGTATGGTCCGAATTCATAAGAGAATATATGAATGTTTAAAACAAAGAATACTTTATTCTATTGAGACCTTGCTTTTGAACGTCAAAGCTACTACTGGTTCGGTCAAACAACCCACTCATAGAGAAGAACTGGCAAGAAACACAATCTGGCTTATCTCTTAATAATACTTACATATTCTTAAAACATAGATAATTGCATTTGTTTTTGGTGGATGCACTGACACTGACGTCATTTCCAGACGTCACTATCGTTTACATACCTACCGATCCACCCTATACCCGCCTTTATGTATTAAAACTCGCTTAACATGATGTTTGAACTCCCTATCTGGCATAATATTGTGCATGATATATGATTATATAATCTAGCAATACATATAGACCATAGGACGATTTCTTATATATAGTACCGCGTCCTACCTGGTGTGGCAGAAACATGTGGATAACGAATATATAAGAGAAAATATTGTAAGAGTCGGCAGATGTGATCCTCCTTCTTTGAATGATTGATTTTTTTACATTGTACCATCTTTATTTATCCGTTGCAGCGTGAAAATTATGCTCCACGTGTCGCGACATCGCTGAAAACGTCTATAGGTATCAGAAAACGATAACGTTTCTGATAAATCGCGAATCGTGTAACTAGGTCGATTACAGCGGCGATAACACCTCGACCCCAAAAACAATGTTGACATTTTAGGGACGATTATCTCTGAAATCTGTGTTTGAACAACATCACCCAGATCTATCTCGTTGTGTAAGTTGTTTAATCGGAAGGCTTTTGTTGAGACTTTGGATTTGTTTTACATTTTTGTTATCCGAGCACTATATAGTGAATGAACGGTAGAGTAAACAACGGCAATTACTGAGAGATTTACGATCCTTTGACAATCGCGGCCGTTGTGCTGGCCTGTCAGTATATTGATACCTAGACATTATCTGATACATATCGAGAGGTAACAATACAAAAGAGGGTCTACTAATCAAAAATCCTGATAAAACAATTATATATAGTTTTCTTATGATTAACTGAATTTATCTCGTATTTATATATTGTACGATTTTATGTTAAAGGACTTTTTTATAGAAATTTAAATTTTCTACAAAAAAGCTTTTATACAATTTTACCCTAAAGTTGATAGATTTGAAGAAAAATAGAAAGAAAACATGATTTTTGAGCAAAAATCAAGTTTACAGTTTTTTATTGGCGACGAAGTTCGTAAACTGAATATAGGCTATAAAAGCTTTTAAAAAGGAAGGATTCCTCTGCAGCTGCATGATCAATTGAATAGCGTAAAATGTCGCTAAGATATAGATATGAAAAAAAAAATCGCGTTAATTAAATGAGAAAATTTCAAATTAATTTAGCGAGTATTAAAAAATAAAATTAGGAGCTCATCTTTAGTAGGAGTTTTTTTTAGCACTATTTTGTCAAAGCAGCGAGAAATAAAAAATATTCCCCTCAAACCAAGCACCCTAGGGTCTATATACTCTATGCCTTAATTTAGTACTGAATATACACCCGCTAATCCTGCGAGTATTGCGCGTGATTTACGAGTCAGTATGCGAACGGTCGCGATTCAGTACACAATTGTCGTATTGTACCATCCTACCACCTTAATCGTTTTTGTAACGTAGTACATGAGTGATCCAAATTGAGAAAAAAAACGTTGAGGTATAAAAGTCATAAGGAATGTCAACAAAAGTGTAAAGTCAAAACGATAGAATAACTGTGTTATTTTTTCAATTTTTAAGTCAGTTGTAGTATGAATTACATACTGCTTTATACAAATTATTAATTCATAAAAGAAATGATGGGTTACATAATCTCAAATTTCAACATTAGATATATACAGGGCGCTATACTACCCGTCCGCTAGTCAGACGAAAGCCGTGCAAGCGTAATACGATTGGTAATGCTTACCAAGCTAGCGTGTCATCACGCGAAAATATAAGTTAATCTCCTGCCAAAAAAATACTGTTCAACGCGTCTAAAGAAATCTTCATTTTAAAAATATCTATAATACATTAAATATCACGTTCTCTTTATATTACATCGGTCGCTGTTTTTTTTTTCGATCTGACTACGCTATTAGCCTAGCAAGCCCTTAACAGCTTCACCGGACCACATCAGTCGCTTGTTTATAGTCGAAATTTAAGGCTGTCAATAAAACATACGCATGTAACGGTTTACTGTTGTGTATTGAAAAAAAAATGGTCCAGTGTTAAATTAGATATATCAACTGATGTTGTATGACGATGCTAAACCTCTGAGACTTCGTTTCACTACCAGCTCATGGAACGACGCTATTCACGTTATGAAAACCAACAATTTCTTGGCAATCGCTTTTATGTTTGAGAAACGATTAATTCAGTATATTAATGAAATAACATTGAATTATTGTTAAATGTTCTTTAATATATTTTCGAACTTATGAAGAAAGATCTAATGTATTACTATCTATATATTAATACGTGAAGCAAAAAATTGTACTCCTTTTTAACCTACTTGCCGTCAACACGTCAACTTGAAATTTGGCAAAGTTAAAGTTTATATGGCGGAGAAGTGCAGAAAGCTGTTTATTTTATATAAAATGCATTAGAAGTACATTAAATTAATTAAAATATGCACTACTCACACTACTACTCGAATTTTACACAACATATACACACATGTAAATAAAAGACGTTTTGACAGCGTCAATAAATACGAATTTCAAAAAAGGTTGTGAAAGAAGGAGGTTGCTATGCTCGACTGTATGTATTTTTTAACTCTTACGTTCTAATTACCATTTTTCATCCTACATTCAACAATGATATTATAAAATATAACTATTATTGTAATGTTTATTATTTTTTATGGTGAACACACTTCAAATAATGAAGTAATAAAAAAATGAGCCAAATAATATTTTGTATAATCAAAATAAGAATTTTGTTCATAAAGATAATCCATGACTTAGACCTCCGCGGTTACAACGTTGCAATTCAACCTCATGAATCAACAAAAAAGAATTTATTTTCAAAAACGAATGGTAGTATTAAAAACGTCATTGTCTTGGATTCAGCATTTGATTGTATTGTGCATCAATTACTTTTTCAAACGATGATACTGGGCATATCACTATTTCTCATAATGAACAGACTATATTTAATTCAATATCACCCAGAAATACCACCCACCCATGGTGTCGTGTAAAATTAATTGCAAATTGTATCATGGCTTGCAATACATTTCTTTACTTTCGTAAAGTTACGTTTGCTTAAAATTTGAGCTTTACCACTTGGTTTTTGTTTCCAATTTATAATTAATTTTCATTTTTATTTACACATAGATTTTTTTTAATGATTATATAATAAAGATCATGGTATATGCCAAATAACTGAGTAGCCATGATGAAAACCTTTGATTATAGGAGTATACCCTTTGACAAAGAACTCTAATAAAGTTCAAACTTTAAAAAATCAGTTAACTATGGTCGAAAGTCGACCACTGGGCGCCCACTAGTAAACTTTAACTATGCCAAATTTCAAGTTCAAACGTTCACGGCAAATAGGTTAAAAAGGGGTGGAATTTTTTTGCTTCACGTATTAATATATAGATATGTGTTACTAGCGGAGTCGGTAGGCAGACGTTTTCATACCACGGAATATAATAATACATTATTATAAAAAAATAACAGAAATATTATGAAGTACTAAAGGAATCCAAAATTTAAGATTATATTTTATTGTGTGTAAAGAAGATTAAAAGAAAGATTTTTAGAGTAGAATAAAAATAGTTTTCCATAACAGCGTCACTTATCGGCTCCAACTATATCTAATTACCATTATGGTGACTCCACAAGTACATAAAAACCATCATAATCGGTGAAACTGTTCAGCAGGAAAAGAAACACAAACACGCTCAGGGGAATTTTATGTTTATGCCAAAGTTAATGCCAAATTACAACTGCTAGGACACAGTCCCATAAATAATTATTTATATGCATCAGCGATTATTAATACCTTATTACGCATATTTTGTATTAGGTTGAGATTACATTAAATAATTATTTATTATGTGAATAGTGGGACGACCACAATAACCTAAACATAGTATGGCAACAATACTTAAATTCCTTATGGGTTTTAGCTTTTGATTACAGTCTCACCTTTTTTTAACGTGGGGAAATCCCTTATGGATATGCTACCCTCCCGAGGACAGGGTGGATTATGTCCGACTCGCACGGAATAAAACCTCACGGTGTACTGACAGACCGTAATTGTTGGGGCCGCAAGGGATCGTACAATGCTACTGAATCTTGTAGATCCGCCCCAAATTACAATCTTACCTAAATTAATGTTAAATGGTTATGTCTAAAATAGATAAATATGCTAAACACAGGAAGACTGGCTTTCAATTGCAGCTACTAAAAAACACAAGTATACGGTTTCGAACAGATTTTCAACTTAGCTACTCTGGTGGCCCTGGGAATGCCCCACCAATGTGCTATCTAAGGTTTCGTCATGATTTTTCCTTCAGCGAAAACTGAAGTGGTGTCCTATCCTAATCACAAAGCCACCATCGATTCAGTTCGCGCAATTGCATTGTAAAAGATCGCTTTTTTACTATTGTAATTGTTTCTGTATCCTATATGCCAATATAAATACTCAAATTTTTATTGGTCGTATTAAAATGGCGACAAATCGAACGTGGAATACAGTGCGCTTTACGTAGCAACATATTTAATAGTAGGTACCTACCCTTCAAGCATTCATGCAGATTATTATTCCGATTGGATAATGGGATACTGTTGCAGTTTCACTACAGTTTATCTTATCAAGTGAATAAAACGGTAGTTATAAAACGCTTGTGATACTTGATGTATAGTGCAGTAATACACGTGTTTATTTTTATTTCGATTTACAAGTCGCGCCGTGTACTAATGTAACCTCGGCATAATGCAACGTCGAAGTTAATTCGACAAATATTTCCTTCCTGCTTAGTTGAAGTAATTTGAATCTTAAAATTCATTGTTATTTCTATATTTTTTGTTGCAGAAAAGAACGTAGAAGTTAGTCGTTTGCACAATCACAATGAAGTCCCGGTGAGTATTACACTTTTTTAATACATTAGGTATTAAACTCTTAGTCTATTTATTTCATGTTTCTAATTGTAGAATGAAGAAATATCGTATGAGTGATAGAGCATTGTCTAGTAAAACCATCTTCTTTAAATTAGAACCTATCACGACGAGTCTTTTGATATGTCTGATTGCATTTAAGTTCACTCACTCATTCGATGCATAATTATAGTTACCTAAACTTATTTATATGTCCTTATGTTTGTACGTAATTAAAATTTACGATTAATTTTCAAGTAAGGTCGTCTCCTTTGTTCCACCAATACCCGTGTAATATCTTTAAATGAAATATATAGTCTTTGTATTTGCCCATCGAAATGCTTTACAATGAAACCACCTAATCAAATAATTATTGAGTCGTCATAGTCTCTATTGAAAAAATTAATAAGTGGTGGAAAATGTAGGACGTTTTAAAATATATTTCGTTTTAAGACAATATACAATATTTGTACATATGTTTTTAGCGAAGGACACATGCGTTCTCGCTCTTAATAAGTCTATTATTGAAAAAAATATAATAACTAAGTTACGAAGGTCATGTGACATTTGCATATAATCGAATAAATGAATAAACTTAATAAGCGCTTTCTAGTACCAAAATATTAGTAGTTTACCAGGAATATGTAATGATAGTGGTTAGCCATTGCGCGTGCATTATCCAAAAACAACTAGAGAGATATGGATTATTTTTATTTTGTATTAATGTGAACCATTATATGTGCGAGTAAACCTGACTGTTGGCGTGGCGAGTGTGAAACGTGACGACGTGATGCCATGCGCAATCGCCTATGTGCAATCTCTCTTGCCGCACTGAGCATAGTGTTGTTTACTACGTTACAAATTTCGACGTGTCACATCTGCCAGGCGTCCCGTTACGCCCCATTACTATATATTTAATCAATTAAAGTATGCTCTGTTATTATTTATGCATCTTCGCCATCTTATAGATAGTGCATTGATTCCATTCCTGAAATAAATGTGGACCGAAAATCAGTAAAACTTTTGAAGGCGCTTTGAAGTGCCTTATCGAGATTCAATTTTTCTTTGGAGAAGTTGATCAAATTCCAAAAAAAAAGTAATCTGTTGGAGTAAAATCCGCAGATTATGGGAGGCAGAGACATTCCAACCGCAGTTCCTCTTATCGTCCGTCCATCCAATATTCCATTTATCGTCCGTCTGTCGTGAAGTATGGGGTCTAGCGTTGCTCTGAAGCAGCAGTGGGCTAGAGACAATGACATGTTTGTTAGTTATTTTATTCATTAAGCATCCTTAAAAGTACATTCCAAAGTAAATTAATACATTTTGAATTGTATTTAATGTACATAATTCTGTGCCAAATTCGTGCGCCTGTAATAAAGGGGATGCACAGATAAAAAGCGGTTTATGTGCAGGATGCCCTACCACTAGAAAATCAAAATACATAATCAGTTTTTAAGAAAAAGCAGAAAAGAGTTTTAACTACCCTATTTCTTCTAGCGGCGAAAACCTCTTGCTTACATTACAGGGGGTCACCCGATGGTAAGTAAGTGATCACCGCCGTCCATAGACACTAGCAAGACCAGGAGAGTCGCAAGTGCGTTGTCGGCCTTTTAATACAGTCATTGAATATATTAATTTTGTTCTTACTTTTTTACACACTTAATAAAGTGAATATAGTATATCGTTTATAACATCCGGTATCAAGCTCTCGCTGACCCGTGGAAATTATTTAGAGAATTTCGTGATCGCATCATTGGATGTGTTTTTATGTCTTTGCCCCGCACTCGCCTTATCATATTTCATTTGTTTACATTTAGATAAGGTTATTATTTAATTTGTATCTTATTATTTTCCGTTATCTTTGAATATTTAAGTAATTGTTTAAATGTTAATTTATTGATACAGCGTATCTATACATGCTCCTGATTCTAGATAATATAAGAGTAATATGAAACATATTATCTAGGATTTGACCGGTTACCTAGTTAGCTTAATTCTATACAATATTTTTATAGTTATTTCGCTTTCCATCCCTTAAAAATAGATGCCTACCAAGTATTTCATTACTAAAACTTGTTAGACTCAATCTAGCATATTCAAGAATTGAATCGAGCTGGATCTACAGTTATATTGATGAAATAAGTAGACGACATCGGAGCAGAGAACCAGTTTAAGAGCAGCCACATACATACGGAATTTCAATTTGAAATATCGAATCGGAATTGCGAACGCAGTAAATCCATATAAATCTATGAACCTATCACATGCATACGATAGTTTTCCGTTCGTGATTTTGTCCGATTCGGAATTCCGTATGGTAACCTGTGCGTTCGGAATCCGCACGGGAAAAAACTGTTCCGAATGCATCTATTTCATAGATTTTGTACGAGTCGCAACACACATTCCTTAATTCCGTACGGAATTCAGTTTTCGGGATTGCCTCGTCATTTGGACTTTTTTATAAAATACTTGTTGGCGCCCAGTGGTCGGATTGCCCGCATTGTCTTAGTGTTCGAGAGCACTCACGCACGATTTCCGCGTATCCGCCAGTTCTGCGCGACAATGCGCCGTACCAGCGCTGCCGCGTCGACTCCGCCGAGTCGGCGCACCAAACGCGATGCCGCGTCTTCACGATGACTGACCCCTAGCACGCCTACGGACACCGAGACCCCAAGCACGACGACGACCTCCACCTCTGATACCGGATCTCCCGCTTCCATTGACTCCCGCTCGCCTGAAAAGGCGAAAGCCACAGTACTGCGCATCGTCAACGCGCGGCGGACTGCACTCCGAAGGGGCCAACACGAGAGCGACTGCTTCGCTTTCGCCCAGCTGATCTCAGCTGGTGGCCTCTCGGAACAGCTGTCGCGTTGGATGGCGCTGTATCTGCGCAGCGACGAAGCTGAGACCAAGGGAAGAGAATTCCAACCTGACGATGAGAACGCCCTGAGAGCTGCGTTAGAGGGAAAACTCTGCGCACCTGAAATCTCGCGAGTGCAGCGCGAACAACTCGAGCTCCTTGCCGAAGAAGCCACGCGCCGCAAATGCGAGCGCGAACAAGAAGTCCCGCAAGAGCCCAGCACCAGCCACATCGTGCATCGATCGCCACCGCAATCACCAGACGCCCATACGCCTGAGAGCAAGAGGCATAAGCCCCTCTCGTTCACACAAGCTACGGAACCCGCCGTAGTGCGTGTTATACCCGCTGAGAGCCACGGGGCGCCACCAGCACTTCAAGCGGAGGGACAGAAAGAGCCGATCCGTACTAGTCACACGGCTGTACCGTGCGAGAGCCTCGGGGCGCCGCAAGCGCCACCAGCCATGCCCTCGCAGACGCAGCCGGTGGAACTACGAACGCCCACGCCTACACCGCAGCAGACGACCTATGCCGCCATGGCGGCTGCACCGAAGCCCACCACCAGGAGAGGACCGATGCCCGGGGGAAGCACCGCGCCGCCGAGCGCGCCGCTCAAACAGCGCTGCCCGCCGATCGTAGTGGAGAGCCTGCTCAACTGGCCAGAGCACTTCAGACGACTGGCGGGCATGCTGGGGCGTACACCGACCGCGCGCGCCTTCGGTGATGGAGTACGCTTCCTCCCGGTGAACTTAGACGAGCACCACGTCATTCAAGAATACCTGAAACAACTCGCGGGGGTGAGTTGGCACACCTACGCACCCCAGGCTGAGAGAAATTTGAAGATCGCGATTCGCAGTCTTCCACCGAATACCAATCCAGATGAGATCACCGAGGCTCTACGAGAGAAGGGACTCGACGTCGAATTTACCCGGCTTATCCAGGCGAGAAGTGGAAGACCAGGCTGCGTGTTTCACTCCTCCCTGAAGAGAATACCCGGCCAACTCTCAGCCGTATATGAGATTCATGAGCTTTTGGGAATGAAGATGACCATTGAAGCGTGGCGGGGGAGGAGTGGACTGGCACAATGCCATCGGTGTCAACAGTTCCGCCACTCCTCCCACCACTGCCACCGCCCGATAGCCTGCGTGAGGTGCGGGGGGCCGCTATTCGCATCAAACTGCGACCGCCCCAAAGAAGAACCGGCCACCTGCGTAAACTGGGGGGGGGGGGGGCGCACCCCTCAAATAACGCCCGAGCATGCCCCGTGTTTCGCCGCGAGGCGCGCAACCGCTGCGCCGGGACCGCCGTATAAACTGGTGACGCCGGACGTGGCAAGAGGAACGCGAGAACCAGGAGAGAACCCGAGACAAGAAATCCCGTAACCGGAGGAGGAGCAACAGGAGCGCCGGAGACTACCCAGCAGTCCGACTCGACGGCACGCCCCTCCCCGAATATCATACGAGACGCCTTTTTGAAGACGCTGGCCTCCGCAGACAATGATGAGACCATAGACAAATGCTTGAAAGCCCTGTATGCGCTCCAGAAAATCGATGGCCAGGACCTTTCAGGGCGCGAGAAGATTACAACGGAACGGCGGCGCGGCCCAGTGGTCGATATTCGACCATAGTTTATTGATTTTTTAAACTTTCAACTTTATTAGGATTCTTTTGTCAAAAGGTATATCTTTTATACTTGAAGGTTTTCATCATGGCTACTTAATTAATGCCATTTGCCATTATCTCAAATTATATAAACATTTAAAATAACCTGTGTAAATGAAAACTGAAATTAATTATAAATTTGAAACAAAAATCACGTGGTAAAAGCTTTCAAATTTTAAGCAAATATAACTTTACGAAAATAAAGAAATTTATCGCAACCCTTGACACAATTTTCAATTAATTTTACACGACACCATGGGTGGGTGGTATTTCTGGGTGGTATTGAATTAAATGTAGTCTGTTCATTATGAGAAATAGTGATATGCCCAGTATCATCGTTTGGAAAAGTAATGGATCCACATTACAATCAAATGCTGAATCCAAGACAAAGATGTTTTTAATACTACCGTTAGCTTTTGAAAATAAATTCTTTTTTTGTTGCTACAGAGGTTGAATTGCAACATTGTAACCGCGGAGGTCTAAGTCATGGATTACTTTTATGAACAAAATTCTTATTTTGATTATAAAAAGTATTATTGGGCTCATTTTTTTATTAATTCATCATTTCAAGTGATTTCACCATAAAAAATCATAAACATTACAATAATAGTTATATGTTATAATATCATTGTTGAATGTAGGATGAAAAATGGTAATTGGAACGTAAGAGTTAAAAAATACATACAGTCGAGCATAGCAACCTCCTTCACAACATTTTTTTATATTCGTAATTATTGACAGCTGTCAATATGTCTTTATTATTTACATGTGTGTATATAGCGTGTAAAATTCAACCTTTAGTGTGAGTGCTGCTTATTTTAATTAATTTAATGTACTTCTAATGCATTTTATATAAAATATATAACTTTCTGCACTTCTCCGCCATATAAACTTTAACTATGCCAAATTTCAAGTTCACCCGTTAAGGGAAAATAGGTTAAAAAGGGGTACAATTTTTTTGCTTCACGTATTAATATATAGATTGACTGTTTTTTTCTTTGAAATGACTACGATTGACCTAACAAAGTCTTAACAGCTTCACCGGACTACTAAGGATAGCGTTTAAGGCACTAAGCCGATTTTATTTACAACTAGCTCAAGGGCGCACGGCACACCTCGGCTTAGGCTGTTGCCTATTACATGCGATTCGCAATATATTTGAGCTAACCTAAGCTAAGCTAACTATTCATACATGTACGAGTTGTTGGATCATATATGTGTACCAAGAATACATATTTTTTTAACATGGGGAAATCCCTACGGATAACCCACCCTAGTCGGGTAGCTGAGGGTGGGGTATGTCTGACTTGTACGGACTAAAACCCCATGGTGCCTTCAATCACCTAAGGCCGGGGAGCAGGAGCTGCTAAACTGGCACTGCATCTACTCCCAAGTATACATACTTCAACAATTCTTATATATATTTCGTATCGGATAATTAATATTGACTGTATTCCAGTCGTTGAATGTTGAGTGGATGTACCCAGTAACGGCGATGTCTTTTCTTCTTCGTAGCCAGATACAACAATAATGCAATCACAAGTAGAAAACCATCGTCCATCGCTATATCTAACCTCAGTGGCCATTATCTCTAAACTGAGCCTTGTTATTCCGAACGGAAAAAAACGTATATGTGTGTGAAATATGTACGGAATCCCGAAACGGAATTCCGTATGTATGTGGCCGCCTTAACAATCGAATTTGCTGTTATACAGTGTATACTAATAAAAATTTTTACAAAAAAAATTGAACCGACTTCGATATAAAAAATTTATAATGCACTGAAAAGTGAAAAATAAATATATCATTAATATAATCAAATTAAATAAAGTATATGAATTTTTGCGCTACCTAGAAAAATATTGGAAGTCGGTGCCAACCGAAATTTCAATGTTGTTGCTGGTAAAAAAATATATTACATTATTTATTTATTTATTATACAGATATATATCAGGAGCGTGAGAGTGGACTTCGTACCTATGTCGATATGATTTTCGGTTGGCACCGACTTCCAGTATTTTTCTAGGTAGCGCAAAAATTCATATATTTTATTTAATTTGATTATATTAATGATATATTTATTTTTCACTTTTCAGTGCATTATAAGTTTTTTATATCGAAGTCGGTTCAATTTTTTTTTGTAAAAATGTTTATTTTTCCATTTTTAGTGTATATAAATGTATTTTACATGGTTTTAATTAATTATAAAGTAAGTAAGGTTTAGTGGTTTTATGAATCTTAATCTATTAATGCTTCCGCAACGCTTACGCTCTTACTTTGATCATAGCTCCGGTCTTTTTGATAACAGTTGTATTTTATGTGAATTGAACAATAAATAAAGGTGAAATTCGTTCATAGTGATGGTAATTAGACTTCTAGTAGGTAGGCTAGCTAGTAGACTACCTATATATAAGCGGCTACCTGTATACTTGTAATGTTTGTAATAATACCGAGAGGTCTGAACAATAACTTAAAGAAAAATATAAAGTCGCTTACCACCATATTTCTAGATATTTTTCGAGTACATGACTTTGATTTAATTCGATACAGAAGTAATTGTTCTTCAGAAGTTCATAACTTGACAAACAAACATGATATTACATCGTACTAGATCTAACTGGTCATATTAGGTTGATTGTGAACGAATTTCAGAACCTCATCTTTCCTAATGTCCGCTACACGGGAATTGCCTCAACAGTCATAATCCCACATGTAAGTCCTCGTCAAAACGAGTCATATGTACCCAAACACAAGATAGCTGCTGTAAGCCGTTGAGGAGTTCCATTCTTCATTTTCATGATCAACTTAGGATTGACTAAATGATATTCTTATCATTACAACAGGTTGTTCCAAGTTTTCATTAAAATTAGTTTGTGGGGAAGTTCATTTATTCATATAAGCTTTATTCATCCCTTTATTTTCAACCCTTATGGTTGGATTTTTTTTATGTTCAAGAACACCATTCCCAGTTATCAAATTTCAAATAAAATTGTTGAAATCACTTTCAAGTACACGAAAATACGTAGACACGAACTGGGTGAAAATCAAATAAACGATATTTAACCCTCTTAGACCACCTTGGAGTATAGCCGAATCAAACAAAAAAAGAATCATTAAAATCGGTTCACAATTGACGGAGATATCGATTAACACACATAAAAAAAAAATACATACACCCGAACATATAACCTCCTCCTTTTTCGAAGTCGGTTAAAAACACAGTCGATTTTGAGCGATGATCGAACGAATTAGTGGATAAATAATTCCGCTCTTCAACTGGTAGCTATAAGAACGAAGTGGCTAATCGCTTCAGTGGAAAAAAAAAATCCATTTCATCTTCTAAATAAATCGTAGCAGAAATACTATTAGATCGTTGGAATTGAGTGTTCTGTAGACGTGACTAAAATTAAGCAAATAAAAAAGAGCGTGTGTAGTAACATGTTATTGAAGAATCTTTTTTCAAATTTTATACCAAGTAAAAAGTTCGAACGACGAAATTAAATGCTATGAACAAGTAACATACAAATATATAAAATCATAGGTACTCTCATTTGAAAGAAATTGTGTATATAATATTTTAAAAGCTTATCAACTAATTTCATGATGTTGATATATTTGCGAGTTCAATTTCCATTCCAAGCTTCACACTCAATAATTTTTCATAACGTGCCAAAAGAAGTATAACTTATAAAAAGTGTAGATAATTTTTAACCGACGAAAAAAACCGAGGAGGTTCTTAATTCGACGCGTATATCCTTGGTCCCATATAAATTTGAAAAAAAAATTGTAACTCTAAGAGTATGAAAATAGAAAATGATTGATTGTTCACTCACTGATTATATCCAAGACTGCGCATAACTTTTGACAGAATAGTCCGACTTTAATTATTATTCTTTGACTTAAACCACTTAGGTATACTTACATAACTTTAAGAACTTAGTTATTAAGATTAATAAAGTAAAAGGTTCATTATTTTTTGCTTTTCAGTTGTTTCGGCGGTTTAATTTTTTGTTAAAAAGTTTTTATGATAATACTTTTTTTTATAAAATAAATACAATATCATATTTAATTTCATGACAGTATCCCATTCATTTGCAAGTGTTTTTTTTTTTAATTTTCACTTAAGATTATTTTCTGAGAATGGTATTTGGTTTCTTAGTTGGTTCTAGTCTAGACCTGGATTTCTTGTTAAAGATTTATTTTAAAAATATAGCACTTTTTGTATGTAAATGTCATTAGGTCTAATTCAACAATTGATGAAATGGTAAGAATAATGCAAATAAGTAGAATATAATATTTCTATGAATGTAGGTATATGTTGTGTGTGAATGACCGTACTTATCATTATGTGTTTGAATGATATGGTAGAATTCATTTTCATTACATATTACATTAGCTTAAAAAACGTACACCGATTACATCTATCTCTACATATAATAACTCTTCATTGCATTTATTTCAATATGTCAAGACTTTTTATATACTGTTGTTATTCTATATATGTTCTTTACAAATCTGGATGTATAACAGTAGTAATTGTTCGCGGTTTTTAACACATTTTGGTATCTGATGTACTGGATTTTGTACTACCATTTTAATGTGTCTATGTTATGCTAACTAATATTATAAATGTGAATTAAATCAAACGGAAGCGAAGCCGCGGGAAAAGTTACTAAGCAATATTATAATGAAAGGTCTGAATAGCTGGTTTTGACGTTGTATATCTTGCTCAATTAATATTTAACGATGCAATTTTACGACCGCAACCTGTAGACCCAATAAAGTAGGCGCGCGGCGAATGTACTCGTTTTGTTAAACAAATTGAATCCAATCCGCTTGATTAGATTACGTGTAATCGAGCCTTCTGCGGTGCACCTTAATACTGTTTGGTTACTACTATTTATTTTTAACCGCCTTCAGAAAAGAGGTTCTCAATTCAGCAGTATTTATTTTTAATGCTTATTTACACGTAACTTCTAAATTCCCTTTTTGTTAGAATGGAGATATTATTAATTTGATTAGCACTGGACCTTTTGTTTCGAAGATAAAGAGAAAATGTCAAAATCAAATAGGAAATGTATCCAAGTCTAGATAAATATCCTAAATATGGCTAAGGACGTTCTAATAAATCTCTTTCGAGTACATTTTTAAGTCTATTTCATTTATTACATACAAAGAGCTGTTTAAAATTTGTTTAATGTAGTTATTGTACGCGTTGTCCTAAATGCTGAAAAAAAAAATGTTCTAACGAAATGTTCATTAACTTCTTTTTCATAGAAGTGGTTTAGAGTTATATTGATGTTAGTATGTTTCATGGTTTATGAGTTTCCTGTTCACGATATTTATTAGACAGTTTTTATTAAGAAAAAGTTTTCTTGTATTAATTCTTCCTTTATCGTTTTTAAAAGTTTCTGTCCAATTAGAATTCTAAGGGGGCTTTTAGAGTCAGTCTAATTCATTTTGTTATTCCCTAAGAAGGGCATGAAAATTATAGTATTTGTAAACTTTCCTTTTACATAATCGCATAGACTGCGATTAGATCCCGACTAGTGATAACATTGCGTTATTATTTACTCTGAGAATTTTCTTTATAATTTTATTCATTCAGTTTTATCATTACGCTCTTTGTCTTTATAAGGTTTTAGTGTTTGACCACGAACTCACCTGATGTTAAATGACGATGTTATCTATGATTGTAACCACGCTAAACCCAGAGAAGGAGGGGACTACCTCTTCAAGTGCAACTGACGGACTTTCAGCTTCAGGGTGGTAGATAATTAGAAGTAACTAGAAAAAGCCCTACCGCCTTCCTGTGGTTTACCACGATTGTTTCCTTCCTCGAAAGTTTCGGCTCATTTGCAAGGCCTCGATTACCTATTTCGATCGATGCTGTGTAGGGAAGAGAGTAGGAAGGTGAGGAGAGGCGGGCCTCCGGTGCTCTCACTGACTGAATGACACGCAAAAATCCAAGCACTGATACTTCACGTCGGTTTTCTATGAGAGCGTGGTGCTATCCCGGGAGAGCCAACCCATTCATGCTGAAGCCAGTAATATCTTCAGCGTGGCTCTACCACCTACATAATAATGTTTGTTCATAAATACATTAGTCTTTAAAAATTTTTTGGTAACTAATCTTCTAGTGGATTATTACTGCCATTGTCGAGTAGGTAAATGATTCTTGCAATAGTTTCAATGAACTGAGAAGATTGGGGCCGTCTTGTTAGAATTCTCCAGGGAGTTTTTGTGGCAATTGTGTATCTATGCTTCGTGGTCTTATTTCCCATCCACATAACTTTTGGACAAGAGCCGAACTATATTACATAAATATTACAACACCACAAATATTATAAAATATTTTTTTTTTATTGAAGCACGACAAAGTGACTGCACTATGCCTGATGCTAAGCATAGTACAATCCAAAAACATCGACAACCACCGAGAGACAGATTATCCATCGCCGGTCGTCGCTGTCATGCCGGCCATAATAACGAAAGTCACCCGGTACTGGATATGCACAAGCTGATCTCGAAACGCGACGCACAGAAGCGAGTCACTATGACGAGCTTTTTCGCCATATACATGGTGGTTGCGACCCAGTCGGGCTGTAAAACCCTATCACCCCGCTATCGCCATTGCCTCGTTCGTTGATCAGCAGGGTGAACCACGTGCAGGTGAGGTTGGCTTGGGTGTCTCAAGTCTTAAGATGTTACTCGACACCCCTTACACCCCAAAAATATAAAGCCAAATAACACAAGATAAAAAAATATAAAATCCACTACATGATATTCTAAGATCGCATCAAAAACTCTCTTTAATACTTATATCGCTCACAAATTAATGCATCACTTGTTGACTAAAATTATTGTCGTTATCAGTTTGGACCGTCTTTTCGTGTTGCTGGAAGCGGGTGCGGGTCCAGCGACAAGAAGAGCGGCCGCCAGGCAACTAGGAGAAGTACAGAAAGCTCACCCCGAAGAGTTGCACCGGCTGCTCGGCAGGCTTACGAAGCATTTGCGCTCTCCGGCATGGGAGACGCGTGTGGCAGCTGCACAGGTAATTTGAGCTTTGAGTAAAGTTTTCTTCCTTAAGCTAGACGCTCGTTTAATATTATCAAGACGATAACTTATTGATTATTTCAAACGACGTGAAATGTATAGTACTTTGTTCAGCATTTTATTATGTTTCTATGAGATTAAACTAAAGCGTCGATTAATCTCTTAAATTTTCCTTTGATTACTAAAATTTCACAGATGAATGAATACGAATCCACGGAATTATATAAGTTTGTAATATACCAGTTTTGTATATTGAGGAGTACTTATTTTTTTAGGTATTTGCGTTTTTTCTTAAATAGACTTTCACTAAATTACACAAATTGAAGACAAGATTACTTCAGTTGGAGAGAAATTACGACATATTATTCGTATAGCAGTGCCACACACTTACATTAAACGCTTTGGCACAAATCACTGAACTCGACCTGAACTGAGGTCAACAGAGTCGTGAAGCCATATTAAAATTATTTTTGAAACCCTCAAGATACCGTAGCCACTAGATTTGAACCGCAACATAAGTTTGCACAGTGCAAATGTCTTGTTGGTTTTAAACAATATTGTGTTAAGCGACGACTAGCCAAAATAAATAACACATTTTGATTTAGCTTCTAACAAGAAAAATCTGTAACAACATAATATATAACGTCATTTATATGTAAATACACGAAGATAAAGTATTTCAGTTCAGTACTTTTGTCCCCTCTGCTTGTCAATCAATATTCTTTATATAATTCTAGTACTTTTTTTTAAATAACGACTGACGATGTTCATGCAATAATAAACATTTGCATAATTACTTTACTTTCTATACCATCTACTATGTAATAAAACAAAAAAAAAACAAACGCATAATGACGTCTTTGTACACTCTTGCATCTGACGTAAAAGAATAAGATAAAAAAAAGACGAAGCATTCATAAAGACTGCCGACAGAAGTGAATACTCAAAACAATGGAATTAAAACTGTGTTCTATTCTGAATTTGGAAATTAATTATAGTGCGAATTTATACTTCATTATTTGTAAATTGAAATTATAATAATTAGTCTCTCTTTTACATCTATTGGCGCTCCGAATAATAATCATATTTCTTTCATGCAGCTTTAATTCATTAAACATATAATGGGCTGCACAATTTTAATACAAAATATCACTATTAAATGTACACAGGCTTTTATATATAGGCGGACACGCTTACTAGCATGTCATGACGCGAAATCATAATTTTCCTGCCAAAAATACCACCCAATGCGCCTAAGGAAACTTTCATTTTAAAAATCCAGGTAGTGTTTTACAGTGGTAAAGAGGTACAATGATTGAATTGAAACTTAAAAAATAATGAATTGATTAACGATAAACAAGGACTCCCTGAACGTATATATTGATGTATGTTCTGGTTTGTAATTATTGTTGTCCTTTTTAGCTTTCACCGACTTCAAACAATGTGGCTTGTTAACTTTCCACGTTTCTATTTCTTTTGTATACATTTTAAGCCGGTTTTAAAGCGATTATTTATTAACCAGTGACATTGTGGACTTTTCGACCTCGGCGACTCTGAAGGGTTAAATATGAGATGATATTCATGGCTCATTTGTATTCATTGTGAGTCTCGTTCGTCTCGATTTATCTCTCCGTGTAATGATGACAATTGTATGATATTGTTTTTTGTGCAGCGATGATATCCTATAATTGAGACATCAGCTATCTCGATGATTGCTTGGTTATGGCATGTATGTGCGTAGTTATGCGTAATGTTTTTTTACACAATCTGGTTATCTCGTCTAGTTAAACTATAAATAACTTGGTAGTAAGTATGTTTTGAATCATGTATTTTTTTATAGAAGTATTAATTTTCTGCTATTAACATCTATTTCGGTATTGATATATGTATGAATATTCTGTTTATTTTACGTATTGGATTTTATAATAGGTTGATTTTTTACAATAAAATGTTTTCTCTTAAGTCAATTATAAATTTGATCCCATATTAAATCTCTCTTTTAAATCTCCATTTTAAATCTATTTATGCGCTCTCAGGAATTAGGATTTTCAATTGCTAAGATTTATTTTACTTTATTATGGAAGTAGAATTTTTACACAGCTTCCTCTACGAGATTGTTCGTGTATTCAGGACCAAAATCACCCCTATTATTTGTCTAGGTTCTCTCTATGAAACATTTATTTTACTACGGCCAGTAGAGAAGTTTCTTTATTTATTAAATTAAATATACACAAATATATGACAGCGTAGTTAAGTTACTTACAAATATAGAGTAGACTGTAATGTAGAGTTGTAGGGCGGGCAGCGATGGCACATGGCCTACTAATGTGACAGTGTTATCGTAAGTACTTTGAGCCGTATAGTAAGTACGTGTCTGGTGCAATATAAACACGCGATAATGCTACATAGAAAACAATCAGATACCTCATCATTTACTGCTTAATGAGTTTAAACCGTACGAATACTAATACCGTACGCTGTCTAATATTGTAATCTATACTTCTATACTGGTATTATAAAGAGGTAAAGTTTGTGACATTGTGAGCTTGAGACGGGGTAATCTCAGGAACTACTGGTCCGGTTTGAATAATTCTTTTAATGTTATATTTCTCATTTATTGAGGATGGTTATAGGCAATATATATATTATCATGCTAAGAGCAATAGGAGCTGAGCACCAATGAAGAATGTTTAAGATTCGAGTTTACTTTCTTCTTGAGAGTTTCCGCTGCGTAATAGCGCTTTCCTAAAGTAACTATTCCACGCGAATGAAGTCGCGGGCAAGTTAAAAATATGTTCATACTTCAATATACTCTTTGCTTCTCCATCACTTCCAATTTGTTTCAAATGTACTAACTCTGACGTGGTTTGCGATGCATTCACTTCCAAGGTCACCTTTTTTCCTCATTGTAAAGTAAGGTCTCCGGCCGTCCACGAGGCATGTTTCCTACGTTGGAGCTTTGATGTCACATAAGGTGTAAGAAGGTACCATGGGTTTTAGTCTGTGCGAATCTGACATAACCCAGCTGCTCGATGGGTCGGATATCCGATTGGGATTTCCCAATGAAATAGGCCTATTAACATTGTTCATTACTACTTTTGGTTTCAAAATCTCTCTGATTAATTATTTGGGATTCAAAGTACAATGGCATGGATAAAGTTCGACAATTTTATGCCCATACGATTTTAAGATTTCATCTATCTCATAAACTGGCGTCAATTTGTTTTGCTTAACAAAAAAAAACCTCATAATGAATATTAATTTTGTGAAGCCATTATTTTATATCACGGCTACAATTTACTTCCGTATTTATTTGCACACAATGGTAGTTCGCATTATCCATGACACTTAGCGAGGGTCTTGTCATATTGGGAATATGTTTGACTTTGACCCACTTTGTTAAATTTTCTTTGTTCATATCCTGGCGATAATCAGCATTCAATCTGTACAGTACAACACAATTTGGTACCGAAACATTTTTCCTGCCAGTATGTATAATAATCCTTCTGGCTCCAGCTGTACCTAATATCTTTTTTGACTTTGACCCATTTTGTAATTTTATTTTTGTTCATATATTGATAATAATCAGCAGTAACACTTTTCGATATGTAGACAAGATCACAATATAGTACGAAATCATTTTCCTCGCCATCACGAACAACAATCCTTTTCGCTCCAGGTGATTTTTTTTATATGGATCAGGGTATGCCATTGCTCTTCCAACACTTATACGCAGAACAAAATGTATGAAGGTATGGTCTATCTATATAAATAACATCGAATTTGTATCGTAGTCAGCTTTGTGATTTTTCATACCCACCAAGCACTCGTATCTTTGTAGGTTGTAGAGCCACGCTGAAGCTATTAGTGGTTTCATTATGAATGGGTCGGCTCGCTCCCGGTACTACCATCAGACCCACGGAAACACCAACGTGAACTAACAGTGCTTGCATTGTTGCGTTTCGTTCTATCAGTGAGAGCGCCGGAGGCCTGCCAGCCCTCCCTCTCCCTCCCCACGTTCCGCCAGACACAGGCTGTTAACGCATTTGCGACTCATCTGATGTTGCTAGTGTCTATGGACGGTGGTGGTCACCTAACATCAGGTGACCCATCTGTTCGTTTGCCTCCTATGATATAAAAAAAAAGTGTTATATTATGATACTCCATCAAAATGATTCTTTTCGACTGATATTTTAAGTACTCGAAAGCGATCTCTTATATTGGCGAGTTTTTGTGTTTCCAGCTAATTTTGATTAAGGAAAAAAATCGTTTTCTACCGGTTAATATTAAAATAAAAAAAGACTAATTAACTATGGTCTAATGCGACCCACTAGTATATATAATTATTTACTATTGTGACACCCTCTCGTGGGAACACAACTAATTAAAAAATATATTGTAGCTAATGTTTCGTGCGGGGGCTCGAACTCTCGAATTAGGTTAATTGCCATTTACGCGAACGTTAGCCATTACCATCAACTATCTGGAATTCTCGGGGCATTCCACGATATATTTACTTAAATATGATTAAAAAGTATTTAATACGGTTGTGAGGGCGATGACTTTTAACTATGGATATATGTCTACAATAATTTTGCGTTGTCGTTTTCGTATACCTATAGCTTTTATTTGTTTGAAGGCTAATAAATACGCTGCTCTTATGACCTTAAATACGGAAATCTTTTGTGTTTTGCCTAGACACGAAGGCAATCGCAAATACGCGTATTGCGAAAATCGTATTGGGGATATTTGTCGATGTCGCAAGATTTACAAATATTTGTTAACAGCGAACAGATTAACGCGTCTTCCATACAAGGTGTGAAATTTCACTGCTTCCTATAAAATATTTTTTATTCCCACTAAAATTATACGTCTCTGTCTCTCTTTCTGTGTTGTCTTTGTACAGTTTTTACTTTAATTACTATATCCATTTGAAACCTTGTAATTGTTTTTTTCGACCATTAGTTTTAACACTTGTAATATGGAGGAATTAAAATTATTATTATGTGATCATAATTAATAATGTAATGTATTATTTCTTCGCAGTGGGTAATTTTTTTTTCTAAGTCATCGGTATTTTGGTTCTGAGTATCTTTTGCCATTATTATTATTATTGACAGTGCCAATCG
Organism: Antheraea mylitta; assembly: GCA_014332785.1. Lineage (NCBI taxonomy): Eukaryota > Metazoa > Arthropoda > Insecta > Lepidoptera > Saturniidae > Antheraea > Antheraea mylitta. Next base: position 1,179,818 of record JACEII010000054.1, on the reverse strand, counting down.
TCAGTGGGTGGTATCGCAATGTTCGATCAAGCCAGCAGTATGCACCAATCAATACGTGTGAAAGGGAAGCCTTCAATATTGCTCACACTCAAAGTCATGATACGAACAATGAATATTCATTCCATTATCGTTACATTTCAAATTGGAATATGACATAATAATAGCTAATAACTCAACAGCAGTATAACTAATAATAGTTTTTTTTGTCTTCTTGTATTACGTGGTATCAAACGTTCTGGTCATGGCCACGTCAAAGAATAAACGTATCAAAAAACATATATATGTTCATTATATTTAATAGTTCGGTGAAGCTGTAAAGACCTTTCCAGGGCAAAAGCGTTTTTATTTCGAAAAAAAAAATCAATATAACTTAAGACTAGTTAGTAAACCTTTAATTAAAATGTGATTCACAATAAACATTTACATCCATAGACAAATTATTTGTTTTGTCATGTATACTATATTATGCGAAGAAGCGATAAAATAATATTGTCTTTTAGTTTCTCGATTGTGTCCCGCTGTCACATGATATCTATCTAGGTCTTACTATAATTGACAGGCGTAACGGTGATGAATTGGGAAGTAAATTGATATTAATTGATGTGATTGTTTAGCAATTAATCAATTAGGTAAATCGAGTGTTGACATCGATTCAGCATAGAAATGACTAGTTTGTGCCATTTTTGTTTCGTGTCGGGGCTTAATTTGTTTTCTATATGTGATTACCAAAAGTATATTATTATATCTCTCTATCCGGACTAGTGATCGCAATTTGGCCATATGTTTTTTTTTTTAATTTATTAGTATATAGCAAAGAAACGAAGAACGAAAGAATACTTACATATGTGTATTTTACTTTTATTGAAACATTTACTGTCTTCATTTATCATATTATATATTAAACTGTAATGGTATCTATGTGTATACCTATATAATTATACTATGTATATTTCCAATATATCATTGTATATAATCTCTGTGGTACTCAACAACACAGTGCCTATCCCCCTTTGGCGATTTATCAGTGTTGATACGTTGCTATTTTAGATTATTCGACGTTATTACACTGAGTATTTGGTAATTAAGTTTAAAACATGTATTTGTCACATTTTACATTGGCGATATTTCCAACACAGGTAGAGGCCATACCGAAAAAAAGATTAATAAAGCTCGTAAATGTGTACAGAACAAAAAAAAAAGATCGGTAGAGAAACAGAAAAAGATGTTGTACTCAATCCTCCATATACATTTGCAACACTAGGGAAGTCATAAGTGCGTTTTCAACCTGTTGTGTTGGGGGGGGGGAGAGGAGTTGTGTATCCGGCGCACTCACTGATCTAACGAAACGCAACCATGCAAACACTGTTACTTCACGTCGGTGTTTCTGTGAGTCGGGTGGTACTACCCCGGACGAGCCGACCCATTCATACTAAAACCAATAATAGCTTCAGCGTGGCTCTACCACCTACAATATAGATCACTCGTCTTTTAAAATCAACTGACATTGTGTTCATGTGTTAGTCCAAAAATATGTTCATTTTACTTTTGACCTATGTAAATATCAATCTTATGAATACAAGTCCATCAAGTCGTGTCAGATAACATTAATTTGCTTATTTATGACTATCGTCCTAATTCTTTATATTACTGTATATTTTAAAACTAACTCCTCTCAGCGTCTGTCTGTCTGTCTGTCTGTTCGTGATTAACACAAAGCTAGTTAAGGATATAAGAATGTTATTATATTTTGAATGTTTCGTTCTACAGGCGGTCGAAGCGATTCTCTCCAATGTACCAGAGTGGCACCCGACACCGTTCGTGGGCAAGAAGGGTGAGTTTTTATTATTTAATTAACTTGTAATTTCGTTTATAAACTTTCTTGGTAAATGATTAATGCGTTTATAGTAATTGAGCGAATCGCCTAACTTTAAAGTTTTACAAATTATAAGACTGGGTCATTCAGGTATTTCGAAAGTTATACTTAGGAGGGTAGAAGGGTCTTTGATTTGCATATTGTTAATGACATATGGAATGGAGAATTTGAATGTGTAAGCCTGATATGTGAGGTATGTAGTCTTATTCACTGGGCTACCATCACCCTAGTAGTAAACCACTATAAGTTACGTTCTCTATAAACTATACATGCCTTATATATAGATTTTCGAAAACTCTGCTTATTTAATATTTGAACAACCCCAGTGGGAAAGGCTGTACAAGGTTTTAGTAGGGGAAATACATATTTCTGCGATAAAGGATCATTGCTCTCGGTATAGCGTTCCTATTCGAAGGGTACGGTTTGCAACATATAGTACCACACGAGTTGTTTAAAAACAATCCTCAGGAGTAGCAAACCTATTATACCATTTATAACTAGCCATAGACAACAGGTCATTTTATATAGCCATGACCTACAGTGACTATATACAATATCAGATGGACTGCATACCCATATGCTACTTAAAAAAGGTTTACTATTTTTATATATATACTTTTTTCTTATTTCGCGATGACCTTTGTTTATTTATAATACTATTGCGATACAGCAATATTTCTCAACGTTTTTATTGTCGCGACCCACTAAATAGCATAAAAGTTAAGTTGAAAATGTCGCGTCTCCCCTCACCATATGTATATGTTAACATGACGTTTGATTAATGCTTTAATTCGGCGAACATTTGTCCTTTTTACATTATCATATTTTAATAAGAACTGTTTTTATTGTCATCGGCTTGTGGTATAAAATCTGACGAATAAATGAGCTAAAGTAATTTATTAATTTTTTTTTCATTTTATGTTGGGTATATAGCCTCGTACCACATGTATTAAATTTAATCGAAACAGAAGGATGCTGCGACCCCTCATTTTTTTGAGCAAACCCCCAAATTCGAAAACGATCTCTAATACAGGTCAATGAAGATGATTAACATTTGAATATACGTAACTAATTATGTGTTATTTCAAAACAGATAGGATACATTTAGAAATATGTAGATTAGGGTTTCCGTTATTTGCCAAGTTGGCTTTTTTTGACTTGGGTATAGTCCAAAACGTTACTTTATAACCTACAACATTTATGGAAAAAAAACATGTTATCCGATGCCGTTTAACAGTGCCTATAGATGACGCTACTTTTCCCATTCTTTTAACATGGTTTACTCCCATTTTAGAAATTAATTATTATCTTGCTTGTTTTATACAATAAGTTACCGAATGTCATTAATTATCCATCTAATATGATCCCTTGGTATGAAATAATTGTGTATGGATGTCAAGAATTTAATTTATATACTTTGGTAAGGTAAAAATAAATTTTGCTCTTATCGTGTATAAATATATATGTATATAACGTTTTTAGGCTATAAACTAACGATCTCAGCGAAATCCAGGTCAAAAATTCAACTTGGTAAATAACAGACACCTTTACGTAACTTTATATAAAAAAAGTTGAATATGAGACGTAAAGTCAGTAATTATATTTCAAGGAGTTTTTCGTTCCGCTCTATAGTAATAAGTATTTGTTTTATAGTAATAAGTATTTGTCTTATATCTGTACTAGCTAATATCCGTTCGCTTCGCGTTAGGTATTAATGAAACGACAATGGGTCAATGAAATCGAAAAAAATAATACCTTAGAATCCTCTACGGAAAATTCGTCATCGTTTAGTTATAGTTCTTGGTCGGTACGTACAGACGCGATTGAGCTTCAAAAGAACTGTATTTCGTTATATATGTATATAGACTAGCTTCTGCCTGCGACTTCGTCCGGGTGGATTAGTTACTTTGGGCTAAAACTAACTTTAACCTATGACTTCGTTTACGTAGAAGATGAAAATATTTTTAAATTACATAAACCCCGATTTTGAAACATTCTTCATCGGTGCTCCGCACATTTTGATCTTGGCATACAACCTTCCTCAATAAATGAGCTATCTAACACTGAAAGAATTTTTCAAATCGGACCAGTAGTTTTTGAGATTAGCGCGTTTAAGCAAACAAACTCTTCAACTTTATAATATTATTTTAGATTAATAATTGTGATTTCTAGGTAATAGTTGTGATTTCTAGATAATTTAATTCGACTCCAAGTTGGGTGAACTGACCATTACAGAACGTGGGCGGTCGATATTAAATGAAATGAAATGTACGCCCACAAGCTGGGCTTGCGTCCCAATACGCCTACGACAAGGACGACCAGTTGACGCCACTTACATTATAGCAGACCCGACACAACTACCCTATACGGTTCGATATTAAATTGTCTAATGGTCTACGTTATCTGGAAACGGATTAAGCATTAAATTTGTGATACAATTAGTTTGCCATTGGGGAAACATTTTAGGAAACTTACAGGCATTTTCCCCAGTCAATTATCCAATGAAAATTATACACTAACCGGTGTTGGCTAGTTCGTGTTTTCAAAATAGTTATGTTGTTTCACGGGGACCATTATTTTTATATTATAATCCGACTGCAACCGCTGTACTGTGCAATTTGTAGGCGAGCAGCGAGACGAAAGCGAGGGGGAGTCAGACGGACTGTCTGTGTCAGACGCACATGAGATAAAATATCTAAAGTGGGTCATGCGTTATGCGTAAAGATTTTATATTTCCAAGTACTAAATTCATTTCATAGGTTAATTCTTTAATTCAAAAATCATATTAAACAAAAATAGATGTTGGATATTATTATACTCGTAAATATACAGTTTAAAAAATTGTCCTTTGATATCGTAAAGTCTCTCTGACAATACGAATCTCATGTGAGTTCATACACTTTCCTTCTCACTCCCCAGCTCTCTTCGCATACTTAAGGCTAAGAACTGACGTAGCGATTTTATCTCGAACCCGCCGCGGTGGTGGAATTGCGGTTTTATTTCTAAACTCGCGAGACTGGTTATTTGTGCGGTTAAGCAGACGTTGCGGTTTAGATCATCGTACGCAAAACCAGTGCGTGTAAGACAGGTGGCTAAACGATCAGTTGAGTTCCAAACAGTCATGGACACACACCAGAAACGAGCTGTTGCGTTATACTTCACAGAAGAATTACAAAAGAAGGCTTAAAAGGTTCTGGGTGCATCCACTAAGTCAGGATAGAGATCGTCATGGATTATAGTTATTCTTATTAGTTAATTAAGAATTAGGACGAAGAAAAATTCTTTAAGTTATTTTCGAATGTCTGCTCACCGACGGAACGAAGAGTGCGCGGGCGCAACCCAGCGTAGAACGACGCGATTCTTCTAGTTGCCCGCCGGATAGAGCCACATCTTACGACACGTTTTAGAACCGAGTACACCGCGGGTCTAAAACACGTGAGGTGTGCTCTATTTTTTACATATATAGCTACATTCTACATTTCTATAGAAGCTGCGGGCCCGGAACCGCGGCGGACGCGTGTAAAAACTGCTTAGTGAATCCTTAGCCTAAAGCGCGGTACATTCGTTGCGGGCAAACTAAAATTAATTTAGTACTTGCTTTTATACAATTATTAAAATTTCCTTTTAAGGATTTATAATTTGATCATTACTGCATACGTTTTATAGAAATATAGCTAAATAATAATCTAATATATCCTATATCTGCCTGTAAAAATCTCGTCACAATACTTCTTACTTCATACAAATATATCCTTCAGTTGTGACGCTTAATTCGTTCTCTAATAATACGGTCCGAATTTTAATATAATGAGAATGTGAATAAACGTCACGTACAAGTCCGGTTTAGAATATGTTTTGTCATCGTTTAAATATTTCTGTTCAGTTTTTTATCGCATACCTATTTGTACGTATAAGCAAAATCAGCTGGTTCTCATAAGAACGAAATATAGAGTACGTGTGTATATTGGCGTACAGCTCGCGAGACGATATAATCTAAGGTTACCGAGTACAAATATTTTATGCTTCACTATGTACTGTTTTTCTAACAAAGTATTGATTTTCTCGTTATTACTTTTAACCCACTATACTGAACATACCATACATACATTATTAAAATAAACGAAATCATGCGAAATACCACCAACATTGCTGTATTGAAGGTAAAAATAATGGAACTTAAAAATAAAAATCATGACATAACAAATTAAATGTCCGCTAAAGATTCGAAACGTCCGTGATCACCGGTGTTGCCATCACTAAAAATACACATAAAATAGCGTGAAAATCAGATAATGACTATAATAGTTTACAAAATGTGTTGCCAGGGTCGCTGAAAGGACAGACAACATTTAAAAACGTTATGCGAGATTGGATTGCCAATATCAATCAGTATAACAGGTCCGTTCGTTAAGTTCACGGTTAGAATTCAAATTAAACATTTTATTTATAGATTGTATATGAATATATGAAGTCGTAAAGGTCGAACGGTTTGTCCGGAGGAATATCAATCTGATGTCCGCAGGTTTGAACCCCGGCATGTACCAACGATTTTTTCCTAATTCGCATACATTTTCTAATTTAAATTGGTAACACTATCGGCTAACGGCGAAGGAAAACATCGCGAGGAAATCTAATTCTGAGAAAGGTTCTGTCTGAACTGTGGAATTCTCGGAGTTTGAAATCGCCAGTATTGTCGGTGGTGATTATGCCTGTACGTTAGTAGTCCGGTGAAGCTGTTAAGACCTTGCTAGGTCAACAGGGTAGTCAGTTCGAGAAAAAACCTGTACGTTCCTTCGAAAAAAGGTTTGTGACCCTACGCTAATGTGTATTTGCTAGTTTGTGTAATCTAATGCTCAATTTGTTTAAACTTTATTATTAATTTAGTATTAACAGTACTTTATTGGATTAAGAATGACGACACCATGTTGCCATATAAATATTGGGAGTGAGGCACGAGGGTGGGGGTTGTTGTAAAAGAGCTGATTTTGAGGGCGAATCATTATATTGCGGCCGCTCTAGGAGATCGTGTTTGCCAACAAGCCTGATCGTTAACAAGATCGTTACTCTGTCCGATTTACTCATTACATTGTATTCACAATCCGATTGTCACTGGTTACTTACTCGACTGGATTCAAATCCTATATCGCTATGGAACCAGAAGTAAGCAGCAACGAGCCTTCCGCTCGCCCTTTCACCTGCATATATATAACGAAAATATAGTTTCACATTAAGACTGTTGAACGTATAGGACTATGGCCTTGCGATGCGGATTTTAGGACTTTTTTGGGTCTTCATTTACCTTTTGCCGTTTTTTTTTCATTCGCAACTAAACGGATGGGACTTAACTAGCGTAATACTAATATTATTTAGACATTATTTCACTAACAACTGTAATAATATTCTATATTACATAGTAACTGTATACAATTTTACAGGAATCGATAAATGTTTTACTAATTGACATAGGTAAGGTACCTTCATGGAAGATTCGATCGTTCTTTATTTTTTTGCTCGATGGATTATAACATAAAATAAATATTTCTCGAATGTTTCCTCTAGTTGTTTTCCTTTACCGTCGGCTACGTGTTACTTATTCTTACAATCTAATGAAGGCAAATAAACGAAGGGAATTAATTTGAAAATCTGATCTATTTAATTGTAAACGATTCTTATCTACTTCTTATGTCGTCTTCTATCTGTTAACATTTCTAATTGGCTTTCATTGTCTCTTATTAATCCTATCATTGTTAAATGTCGATTGAATAGTTAATGAAATGATTCTAATTATAAAAAAGTAAAAAGTAAATTACAAAGGAAAATAATGTAAATCCTTCAGTTAATTTTTCCTTCTAGTAGTACAGCGAAGGAACGGCATAATATCGAACGGTAAGGGCGATATAATTCAAAAACAGCGGCTGATATCTAAATATAAGCTGTCCATCACCGGTCATCACCCTCGTGTGGATCATTCTTTGCATATATGTTGAACTATGACTATGTTGGACACGTCTTAGTCGATTACAGATCTCCTACACTCACTTTGGTTATGAGTTATATGGGACTTTACATTTCTATGATAGAACTATCAGTTAGTTGTTCCGTACTGTAGGGATAGATACAGTAATAGAAATATAGTTAACATCATCATCATCAACCTGTAAGCATCACCAACTACGGGGCCATAGGCCTCTCCCCGGAAGGAAGGTATGGGCATAATCACCACACCAGCCTACGACATATTCGTGATTTCAAACTATGAGAAATCAACAGTCATATTTTTTTATATCATAAGTGGCAAACGAACAGACGGGTCACCTGATATTAAGTGATCACCGTCGTCCATAGACACTTGCAACACCAGGGGAGTCCCAAGTGCGTTGTCAGCTTTTGTTTGGGGGAGGGGATGAGGGAGTGACGAGTTCTCCGGTACTCTCACTGACCAAACCAAACGCAATAATGCAAGCATTGTTAATTCACGTCAGTTTTCATTCATGCTGACACCAGTAATAGCTTCATCGTGACTCTACCACCTACAACAAAAAAAAGTCATATGTTTTCCCACATACAATGTTTTTCCAAAAACATATCTCAGGTTCAGATTTCTTTACTATGTTTTCCTTCACTGTCAACCTGTAGTGATATTAATTTAAATTAGTAAATGTATGCGAATTCCGAAAAATTTATTTGTACATGCGGGCGGGGGTTCGAACCTGCGGACATCGTATTGATATATCCTCGGTCAAACCACTAGATCACGACATGGTTAACAGTATACATTATTTAGATCAATCCTCCGAATTTATTAGTTTTAGTTAGTTTCTGTGCTTATTTTAAAGAAACTTTTCTTTTTACTGAATATTCGTATCGATTTTTTTTTTTGTATATCATAGGAGGCAAACGAACAGATGGGTCACCTGATGTTAGGTGATCACCACCGTCCATAGACACTTGTAACAACCAGGGGAGTCACAAGTGCATTGTCAGCCTGTGTTTGGGAGGAGGAAGCGGAAGGGGAGGGTACGATGGTCTCCGGATCTTTCACTGACCGAACGAAACGCAACAATGCAAGCACTGTTACTTCACGTCGGTTTTCTGTGAGAGAGTGGTGCTTCCCCGGACGAGCCGACCCATTCGTGCTGAAAACAATAATAGCTTCAGCTTGGCTCTACCAATACAAAAAGTATTTATTTCGTTGTAAAGAATAATTTAGACAAGTAACAGACACTTTGATTTTATTTATATGAATAGAATTATCGAAACCTCGATTTTATGAACGCGAACTAGGTTTATGTAAGTTTTAAATGTGATAATTAAAAAGAGATCGTGATTGTTGCAACTTCGTGCCGAACGATAAACTTAAAAATATACTGCCTATATGTAGTTAAATATGACGTCAATTAGTCCGTCATATAAAGTTTTTATAGGGCACTTGCATAATAATGGTTCTAGCTCAGTAAAAAGTTCTATATACCTATACATAGCAATTAGGTCACCACCGATGCATACGATAAAGGATCAAAATGTAACCGCCATACAGACGATAATGTCATTAAAAAATCCGTCCTCAAATAGTTAATCCAAATAATAAATATAAATATGAAAAAAAAAACATAAAAAAACACAAACGAATACAACAAATGAAACGATAACAAAAAAAGATGCAGACCAAGAGTCTGCAGAATAGGAGAAAAAAAACGATGCATGTTATCGATGTAGTTCGTTTGAGGAAAAAAAAAGATTTGGTACGTATATGTAGTTATTTTTGGAAAATATTAATATTATAATCAATACTAATATTATAAAGAGGTAAAGTTTGTGACGTTGTAGGGGGTTTCCTCAGGAAGTACTGGTACGATATGGAAAATGATTACAGTGTTATATATCTCATTTATCGAGGAAGGTTACAATAGGCTATATATCATCATGGGAAGACCAATAGGAGTGGAGTACTCAGTGGCGGATATGCCCTAAGGCCCAGGAGGTCCGGGCCTAGGGCTTCCAGATATTAGGGGCGGCCAGTCGTGACAAAAATTCACTGACACAGGGTTGGCTGGTACTTACTACATGGCCTGGAGTCTAGGGCGGCCAAGACTGCAAATCCATCACTGGGAGGTACTGATGAAAAATGTTTCAAAATCGTTTTCTTTCCTCTTGAGAGATTTCGCTGCGTGGTAGCGTTAGCCCAAAGTAACTAATTACTACGCGGACAAAGTATACTAAAGTATTTAGTGTGAACATGCTGACGGACTGCCTTTCGATTGACGTAGGTACGAATCTTAGCAACTGGTTGGAGCTTTGGGTAAAGGAAAACATTGTGATGAAGTCACGGCATGGTGATAGGGCTTTTTCTAAGTTTCCATACCGCTACCACCTAGCACCCCAAAGTTGAAAATCTATCGTTAAACACCTGTTGGTATGTTCCAGCAGCTGCAATTGAGTACCAGTCGCCTCTACCTTTAGCGTGTTAACCATCTTAGACCACACCATTATTTAATATCAGAAGAGATTGTGATCCAAAGCTAAAATAAAACCTATAAGTATTAAAAAAATCCGGAAAAATTCAAGTCAATATCAGTTTCCTTTTAATGTAATCACAGCTAAAGTAGAAAATACCCAAATCCTTCTTCTTTGCCTTCATTTTCTTGCGTTACGTATGAGAAGCGAGTTAATCAAAACAGGACAAATTGGGATGTTACTGGTTGGTAGAGGCACGCTGAAGCTATAACTGGTTTCAGCATGAATGGGTCGGCTCTCCCCCGGTACTATCACCTGACCCACAGAAATACCCATGTGAACTAACAGTGCTTACATTTTTGCGTTTCGTTCGGTCAGTGAGAGCGCCGGAGGATCTACCTCCCTTTCCCTTTCCCCCTTTTCTTCCCTTCCCCTCCCTCCCCTCTCACCCGTATACAGGCTGGCAACGCACTTGCGATTCCCCTGGTGTTGGTAGTGTCTATGGACGGTGGTGATTACTTAAAATCGGGTGACCACCTGTTCGTTTGCCTCCTTTGATATAAATATAAATATATATATATATATATCTTTATATTCGACATTCGTCCAAAAACGTTTATTGTTAACAACAAATATATTGATCCGTTTTGAACTATTTGTTGAGGTTTTTTTACAAAACGGTGTTGATATGTGTTTCACAAACTTAGTTTGGTTAGATTCCCGCTGTTGAAATCGGGCTGAAGAGTGCTGTGCGCCTTTGAGCTTGTTGCTAAAAATTGTCTGAGTGCTTTAGCGCTCCCCCTAGTCACAGTATACAATATTAGAGACTAATAGCCCGGTGAAGCTGTAAAGGCCCGTCAGGCATATAGCATAGTCAGGTCGAACAAAAAAAATTGGTGAACGGTCAAACAGTGTTAAAATTTACAGATCTCCAATATATGTACCAGTATGCATAAACATGTACCTACACATTTTCAAATATAATGTTCGATGTGTTTTTAAATTGTTTCAAAGTCACACAGGTTACGAGTGTTAAATGCTTTAAAACGTTGACTACCTATAACAATTTCATTGAAATATTTATTATTTGATATATAGCAAATATAATGACAATTACTTATGTTATAAAAACAGCTAATTTCAAATTCTTATCATTTCAATACATTTCTATGTATATACGAACTTTTTGCATAGGTTATAAATATTCAATTTAAAATTAGAATATCTCGGGAGTACGTTCTCTACAACAAGTCTGTTTTTTTACCGTTGTTATAATATTATTGATCGAACCTGTTTTCGAATTAGAGCTTTTTTATGTTATCGTGTTTCACGATGAACAGTTTTTATGTTTTTTTTTTTTAAACTAATGTTACTGTTTACGAAGTCTCCGTTACTAGTTTATATTGTGCTTAGCGTGTTTTATGCTTGCCGGTTTTATATTTTTCCCACGTTTGTGTTATCTAACATGTTAATGTAACTTTTTCTTCAGGAGTAGTAAACTCCTATAACTTTACGGTAAATCCTATCTGAGCACGAACTAAAAAGGTTGCATCGTCTTAACTGAGCCGTACCGTAACAATCTCCCGGCCAGTGTGTATCTTCCTTCCTATGATATGGGTTCCTTCAAGCGCAACATGAAAAGACACGCAGGCCGATATGACAGCGGCGACCGGCAATGGATAGCGTCCCTTTCGGTAGTCGCTATTGTTTTTGGATTGTACTGTGCTTACCATCAGGCATAGTGCAGTCATTTTGCCGTGCTACAAAAAAAACATGGTGGTAGGGTTTCTTCTAAGTCCGCCTGGTTAGCAACCACCAACAAGATAAAAATCTATCGTTTGTTGGTTTGTTCCGGAAACTGCACTTGAGAGCCAGACCTCTCTAGGTTTGACGTATTTACCATTTTATAGCACGTCGTCATTTAACATCACTTAACATTAAACGCTAATACCTATAAAGTATCTTAAAAAATTCTAAAGTAAATACTTGACTTTTAATATCATATAGGAGGCAAACGGAGTCGCAAGTGCGTTGCCAGCCCGTGTTTTGAGGAAAAGGGGGGAAAGGAGATGGAAGGGGGGAGAGAAGAGGGGAGGGGAGAGGAAGGGAGATGGGCCCTCGGCGCTGTCACTGACCGATCGAAACGCAACAATGCAAGCATTGTTACTTCACATCGATTTTCTGTGAGAAGGTATACTACCCCGAGCGAGCCGAACCATTCGTGCTGAAACCAATAATAGTTTCAGCGTGGCTCTACCACCTAGAAAAAATGTAGCATTTCTACCCGATAATGAGTTAACCTGATTCTGAAATCGTGTTCTGGCCATCGCCTTGCGTCGCGGCCTTCTTTACTAATTACGACAATAGTGTAATTGCTCACGATTCAAAATAGAATTCGTGCAATATGAAATAACGTGCTTTTTGCAATAACTTTTTCATAATTTTATTCAAATACAATGATGTCTTTATTAAGAAAATAAAACTTTTTGTTTCTTTTTTCCTGACTGAGTTGTGCTTGTTTTTGTATATTAAATGTTTATTATATATTATTACGTAACTACAGTGTAAACTCTTTATAAGATCGATTCGTTATAACGAAAAAACTGAACCACAAAACCATTTATTTGGTCTCTTCAGTCTGTATTACGAAAACTTTTAAAAACTGATATGAATGCTCGATCCCTTGAAATTAGTTATAAAGAGTTTACACTGCATATGCAATTATCATTTTTGAATATCTATTTAATTGCTTTACAATATTGGTTATGTTCCAGGAAAAAATAACATTTGTCATTAAAAGTTTAAAAAAAGACAGGGTATACTACAAAACGTACTAAGAATGAAGAAGATCGTATTGCGGCACGAGATATTTTTTAATAGCAAAGGTAGAATATCCATTTCGAGTTTTTTTTTCATTAGAAGGGTTCCAAGAATAATAAATTTTTAACGACCATTATAATATGTTCTTTGACAAAAGAACCTCAACAAATTGCAAACGTAAAATTTCAATGAGTTACATTGGAATATAGACCACTAGATGACCTGATAAAGAAACATTATGATATTTTAGCTAAAATTAAGTTAACGCAAACAAAATGCTAATGTTAACCTTCTATATTCTTCGTATTATAAAAAACACTATTGTGACTGTTGGTATTTAGTTATTATTCGAACTCTTAATTAATTAAAAACAGGAAGACAAAAATTTCGCCGGAGCGTCAACAGACCGTACTTCCTGTGCTTTGATAAATTGTTTTGAATTTTATATCAACATTTTAACAAATTATTATTCTTTTTCTCGTTTAGTTTAATGCTTATGGATCTGAATATTTAATAAAGATTTTTCAGTTTCTCCGATATATATAAAGGTTAATTATACAATTGAAGCGATGGTAGCTCAGTTTATAGCGTGTTCGGACATCGCGTCGCATGACGTTGGAATTCTTGCCACTTAGACGAAGCTTTCAAAACCTAGTATAGTGGTAGGATGTTTTTTTTAATCCGTGTGGTCAAATGTTAAAACCTACTATCGTCTTCTTATCCTTATTCTACCTAAGTAGGGTCAGCGCAACATGTTTCCTTTTTATATTTTTTCTTGTCAGATGTCATCTTAATAATCACACTTTGAGACACATCATTTTTCACAAAATCGTTCCATACTTTTTTCGGTCTTCCTCTACTTTCTCTAGAACGGTTCTAGTTACATAGTTTCATCTCTACACAGGACATGCCCATGCCATGCTAAACTATTACTCCTCAAATTCCTCTAATATAATTAATTTTCAACCTTATCCAATCTAGTTAAACCAGACATCCACCTTAAACTTCGCATTTCTGCCAAGTGTAGTTTTCTCTCATCCGTCTCTTTCGTAACCCAGCCAGCAATCAGATGCATACAACATAACTGTTCTTATAATAGTGTTATACTCCTGAAACGCTACCTATATGGTGTTAAAAAGTGCATCTTTGTTTTCAGAAGAGTGTGTAGAACAAGAGGAGAATGGGCGGCTGCGTTGCGAGACGTTCGACATTGAACGGGTATTGCAACATGGCGCTCACCTCATGGGATCGGAGGGTCACGAGTATGATTTGGACGAAGAGGCACTTTCCGCTGCTGGTAAACATTCTTACCACATTTTTTTGGCAACCAATCTTCTAGATCATTACTGTCATTATTGAGTATGTAATTAATAATATTACAAGAGTCTTGTGATAATTTCAATGTTCTAACAAAATGGTGGCTTCCATGTTAGAAGTTTCCATGGAGTTTTGTGGCATCTGAAAATTCATGCTCCGTGGTATTATTTCCCATCCACTTCATTTATGCATAATAAACGAACTATATTTGGTAAAACACCACAAATCTTACAAAATATAGATTTAAATAGCACAAGATTATAAATAAAATATAAAATACACTGCATGACAGACTAATTAATATCTCGCCGAAAAACTACCACATTGTTATTAACTCGCTTTCTTGTAGGTATATGGTATATTATATATTTTATTATTCATATTGAACTATCGTTCCAACGTACTATTTACTATCTTTTTGACGATAAAAGGAAATGATGATAAAGAGGAATTTACAATTTTTGATATGATTAGACAAAATTAAAACAGAAGTAAATATGGAATTTTACCGCGATCCTTCTCACACATGACACTACAAAGCATAACGTTTATAATTTGTTATTTGGTTTTAAAATCAAAAAAATACATATATATATATTTAGTGTTTTTATTCCGAACAACGTTGTAATTTATTACAACAAAAACTTTTTGATTAAATAATGCTACGAGACCTGTTGAAAGTTTAGAATGGTGTATTGTTGCATCATCGCCAAATTTATTACCCTGCTTCGGAGTAGTGCTCATGTTGTTTTGTTCCGGTCTGAAGAATAAAAGCCATTAACACCCGGACCGTTCTAATTCTTCAAGGGTAGCAACTTTTCTGTAATTGACCTTGAATTAGATCGCAATTTTGCTTTGTATTCTGTTGTACATACAATGACTGCAGTCACTAATTAAGATTGCACCGAATAGAAGAGTGTTTCTTTCGATATGTACTGTCTATGGGAAGGGGTTTAAAAACGTGTGGTTTTTAATAAGTTGCGTTACTGAGTAGGAAAGTTTAAACAAATTTTATAAAAAACATAACTATTACATTGGGAGCTAATTAAGCGACTGAACCGCGCGGCTTGTTACCTCGCTGGTTTAGGCGTTCACAGTCCGTTTCTTGTCGATTCAGTTGGAGGGGTAACCCGCCCTCGGCTGTTGAAACTCCTATCAGCGGTACACGGCACGCCTGCACTTTTCACTTAGTTTTCGCTTAACATACTCTCTGACCTATATTCTGTATCGTAAATGCTCCGTTTTTAAGGCTTGTGAATAAGTGTCAATATACAACCTCTTTCAAAATATCTTTTGAAATCTGACTGATGGTTCTAGTGCTTAACCTCATTCAAACAGAAAATTTATGAACTCAGTTTATAGCGTTAGTGGAGGTAGATATAATATTTGTTAAAAAGAAATTCTTTCTTTGTCGATTTCTAGAAAATTCTCGTATACATTCTCATATAGAATAAATGAATGTTATGTATTATTTTTCAGATATAAAGGAGCGTCTCGCGAAACAGCGGCAACAGTTAAACGCTCGGTTAGGTCTCGATGTGGCTGCTAACTTGGGCGTGGATCTCACGTCAGTGTATACCAATGAAGACCTTTGTCTCGTCAAACCGCAACAAGTTAAACCTGAAACGATACGGGTCAGTATGTTTTCTGAATCAATTTGTGAACGATAGTGATGTGTGGAAATGACCACCCTCTTTGTACATCTGCCAAAAACGAGGGCAATGTTTGTAAAAATATATATCATGAAAAGATACATTTATAGTTATACATACCTACATATATAGTTTTTTTGAACCGGTGGTAGTTTTGACGTTCATAAGCGTCTTTTGAGTGTCTAAATTAAATAAAGTATTTTTGATTTTGACTCTTTGCTATGGTATTGTCTGTACATACCCACCCCCAAATTGGTTCTAGTTAATTATTTAAGTAGGTTATAGCATTCAAGGATAGCGTAACTTTTTATTACTTAAAGGAATTCTCAGAATTGGAAAAGTAGTTTTGGAGATTAGTTTCTACAAATGTATAGAAATATTAGATAAATATTTTATACTTATATTATTTTTTGCTCGCTGTTTCGGTTGTATTAATGTAGATCTATCTATCTATCTCAGTCTCTGGAGCAGTATGATTTTTTCTGAAGGAAAGCTATCCTATGCGTCTTTCTGTACAATCAACCTTCACTTTTTTTTTTCTCGAACTGACTACGCTATTGGCTTTTATTTTTGGTAACTAGCTCAAGGGTGCTCGGCACACCTCGGCTTGGCCGTTACCTAGAAAAATCCCGATCTGTCCTAGCTAAACTGTGCTAAGCTATACATGTATCCATTTTTGGATCATGCAATTAAAATTGCATGATACAAAAACACAACGTGTAATTCGGAAAGAGACAAACTAAACCTACTCGATTCAGTTCAATAAGTGAAAGAAAGTAAACTTTTCCAGGTGTGTAAGGTGCATGTCTGATTAACTATGTATGTGTAAAATCGACGTGGTGTGTACTGTGTCGCGATAGCAAAATCTCTGCGTCCCCCCGGGTGGCCTCGGACAAAGACATTACCAAGAAAACGCGAACAAATAGTGTGCGGGTATAAAAACGACAGCTCTCTGCCCGTGACGCACGAGACAGGGATTCGCGATGTGACCCGCCACAGATAAAATTTTAAAAGAGATCGAATATTTTATTTTACGTATGTGTGCGTTATGGAGCCATTTGTTTTATCCAAATATCATGTAGGGAACGTATCTACAGCTTTTTAGTTATAATATCGTTGGTATGAACGCTTTATTTGTGTTTCACAGAGGCCCGTACAAGAACTCGTCCCGGTGGTTACAACGAAACCGCTCAGTTCACGGGAAATGAACCTCGCGAAGAGAAGAGCGCGCGCCGCCTTCAGCAAACAGAAGTCCAGGGACTGCAGCGAGGAGGGCCCCTCCGCGCCCCCCACGCCCCCCGTCGAACCGGACAAGAAAAAAATTAAACTCGATCCGCCTGAAGAATTTGTTTGTGAGTATTGGAATATTATTTTCGATACTCTCGTATTAAATGCACCACGTTCGCCGCCCTAACCAAACCGTGGCAAAACTGTTTCGTTTCGATTTAATCATCAAGTTGGTAAAATAAAATAAATATACATACAACCGAACATAGTAACTTCCTCCTTTTTTGAAGTCGGTTAAAAATGGTAATGTACCGCGGCCGGCTCGCGTTGTCTTCATCTAACAAGTCTAACGTAACCAAACCAAGACGTGAAAATTAAGAAAAATAAATCGGTTATGTTAGTTTTTTTTCTGACTGCTTGCTCTTTTATCTCAGTTTGGTCAAGTTAGGTTAGACTTGCGAAAAGAGATAACAACAGCAGTGCAGTTAATACTAAAGTACCTTATTTTCACTATCTAATGTCTGATACTTGGTTTTCGTGACTAAGTTTAGTTTGTCTAGATTCATTCTGGGACGTATTTTATTATTGTAACAATAACTTGTTCTGTAGTACTTCACTCGTTAATCCCTTTTACGTATTACAAAGTTACTTTATTGAATGTTCACGTTACTGCTTATCCTCTATAGCGTAATGATATAGACACCGGAAAACCTGATTGATCAACAAGCCATTCATTCTATGCAAGTTACTTTCTCTTCTACTATTTGTCATCGATATGTAGCCTAAACTACACTATGAAAGTTGTCTATATGCTAATAAAATCCTCTTCAAAATCGCTTCAGCCGTTTGGTAATAAGCCTTCACAAACAATAGAAACTTCATTTTTATTTATATGTATGTTTAAATATATAATTTAAAATAATATAATAAAGGCGTTACATATAAATGAACTAGTAGCCGATGCATGTACTATGCAGGATAATAAAACAAGCTTTAAAAATTGTATACGACGTCACGGCCACTTGTTTAATACTTTACGATGGGAATATTATAAGGTTTTTAAGACGTTAATTCATATTTTTACCTTATTTTACGAGTAGTTTGAAGAATCAACAACAATGGATAATAAAAATGTTTTTGAAAATTACGTCATGGTCTGATTTTACTGCTGTAAGTTTTTGGTCAGAAAATATTTAGCAAGCTTGTAATTCACAGATTAGGTTGTTTATTGCTGTCCAAAATTAAAATGAATTACTTAAATTAACACAAGTCATGTATCCGATATTCAAAATAGGCATTGTTTACTTGAAGATAACAAAAAATAATGAATTAATTTATTTCACATTCCACCTTTTTTAAGCGTACTACACAGTTTGAGGACGCATTATAGATTCGATAGTTAAAATGTAAATAAGCATGCTGGCGGTATATTATTGACCTCTAGCAGTTTGTTTTAATAATAATTACTCTCCGAAATAGTTATTTTTAGATGTTCGTAGGTAATAGCCAATCTAGTAACGGTAAAGACAATTTATCTTGGAGTTTTTGGCGGGATCTTAGTCTATCATGTAGTGGATTTTATATTTTATTCATAATCTTGTGTTATTGGACTCTATATTTTATAAATTTGGTAGTGTTTTACGTAATATAGTTAGTTTATTGTGTATAAGTGAAGTGAATAGAAAATAATACCACGGAGCATGAAATTCTGAGATGTCGCAAAAACTCCCTGGAAGGTTTTAACAAGGGATCCACCATCTTGTTAGAATATTGACTCACACGATAATATTGAAGTGATTGCACGACGCTTGTAATATTATTGGCTACGTGACAATGGCAATAATAATCTGAAAGATTTATTGCCAAAAATAAATTAATTATATATATATATATATATATATATATATATACATATATATATTAGCTGTTACCCGCGGCTCCGCACGCGTTTTTTGAATGTATTAATTAAATTTAAAATTGTTATTACATGTAGTAATAACAATAATACTCTTTCAAAAATATTTGTAAGTATGACACGCACATCATCTACATTAACAGGTATCATTTACATTATATATGTAAATATTAATAGTGTATCGAATGGGATGAGATTTATCATAAGCCACATAGCTGGAACTTTAAACTACTATCTATGTATCACCCTCAGTGCTCACTTACCCTATATAAGAAAGTAATGAAAATATTAAGCTATACATTATCGAACAATATGTGTTCAATCTTTTATTATATAGATATAATATCGGGTATCGTCTGCTGAACTCGCTAGCTTAAAATAAAACAGCTAATTAGTTAGTTATTTGCCCGTAAAATACCCGTTCAAATATTACTTGTACTCCGTTGAAGCTGTTAAGACCTTGCTAGGTCAATAGCGTAGTCATTTCTAAGAAAACAAAACCGTTCATATAGGTCCAGCTGTTTCGGAGATTACCCGGAACAAATAAACAAACAGATATATTGACAAAATTAAAAAAAAATGTTGATATTTGTAGCACGGCAGATATATGTATTCATCAAAAAGTATTTATTTGAATATTATATACACACGCTTTATTCTCATAATACGTAATATATCACAAACTAAAAATTGGGAACAAAACTAACGTAGAATAAACTTTTTGAGGAGTTTTTGACTGGATTTCAGTCTGTTATGTAGGGATTTTATATTTTATTCATAATTTTGTGTTATTTGACTCTATATTGTGTTAAATTGGCGGCGTTTTATGTAATATGGTTTGTTTATTATGCTAAGTGAAATAAATGTAAAATAATACCACGGAGCATGTATTCTGGGGTCTTGAAAATTAAGAAGATAAAAATTTACGAAATATTATATAGAAGATTTGGCGCTTATATATAGAGAATACATAAGAACTACCTATATTGACAATTTCAGAATTGGCAGTATGGATTAATTCCTTCGCCTGTATTGTGATGGACGAATATTATTACTACTAACCTTTTAGAATAGCAGCACAAAATAGACTTTAAAAATGTTTGCGATAGCAACGTACTACTTATAATCAAAAATTAGAATTAAAAATAACCTAGAATAAACTTTTGAACAGGAACACAAAATAAACCCTAATAATATTGCCGATAGAATGTTATCATGTTACCATGGCAACGCATATAATACTGATACTGACACGTAGCGGATGCTCTAGAAATAGCCCGATTTTGAGACATTCTTCATTAGTGCTCCGCTCCTATTGGTTTTAACGTGATGATATGTAGCCTATAGCCATCCTCGACAAATGAGCTATCTAACACTGAAAGAAACTTTCAAATCTGACAGGTAGTTCTTGAGATTAGCGCGTTGAACCAAACAAACAAACAAACAAACTCTTCAGCTTTATAATATTAGTATAGATATTATCTATTAGGAGTCATTACGAATCAGTCGTCATCAATCATAATATTTCATATCACGAATATAGAATTCATATGCCTACTATATATGCTATGGATAAAAGATATGATTTCACACATGTATAACCATAATTTTTAAATTGTAGTCACATCTAAAAAAGAAAGGAATCGTTTGCTTATGTTTTTTTTTATTCCATACGTGATTTGTATAAATGTCGCCACGTTAAGAATAATCAGCATATGTGAATTATAACAGGTCTTCACTTATTCACCTGTGAAATTAGTGATAAATTAATTTGTAGTGATATAATTATATTGAATGTAGAGTCTCACTTATCCGACATTTCAGTAGTCTGATATGTTCCAAAAATCCGGCACTTTATTCTATATGTATATTCCATTTATTACTCATATTATTGGTTGAATATATTCTAAGCATAAAAAATATGTAGTTCTATATTCGTGTTCGCGCTTCCTCGCGCGACTTTAATTCTAGTCGTCATAAATACGCAATAATAACTTAAATCTTGAAGAAAAAGATTGGATTTCTTTTTATCGAATAATTATATCTTTCAAACTGAAAATACCTTTTTCATCACAATGAAAAATATTGTAGTGACAACAACAGGAATTACCGCAAAGTATGCAAAAGCTTCGCACTAAAATTCTTATTCGAAAAATTTCATATTACTTACACGCATTTTTTAAGAATTATATATAAACTATGTTTACACATACAAATATAACCTCAGATTTTATATATAACACAGTATAACTGTAGATGAGTGCACAACTGATTCTATCCGGCACCGCGCGCGTTCTTTGCTCAAATTAAATGGCGCTCGAGTCTGTCCCACCCCTTCCTGTAACACATTTCCGTTCTTTTATCAAAATCACTCGACCACACCATCAAAGACCACCACAATGTTACACATCAATAACCAGCCATATGTCCTGTCCCTCGGTAGGAATCAAGTACGGGTTTTATTGAGAGCACTCACTGGACACTGTTGTATTAAAAAGCACATGTACAACATCGGTGTCCAGAGCACAAAAGAGTATAGATTCTGTGATAGTGCGGATGAGACCCCCAAACATCTCTTGTGTGAATGTGATCCACTAAAGCCTACACGGAACCGGATTCTGGGAAAGCATGTACTGCTTTCGGATGAGGTACAAATGCTCTCATCCAAAAGAGTCCTGCAGTTTTTAAATGCTATACTAGGACTGGGCGGGTAGCTTTTTTTTATATCATAGAAGGCAAACAAACAGATGGGTCACCTGATGTTATGTGATCACCACCGTCCATAGACACTTGCAATACCAGGGGAGTCACAAGTGCGTTGCCAGCCTGTGTTTGGGAGGAGGCGGGGGGGGGGGGACAGGAAGGGAAGGAGGAAGGTGGAAGGGGAGGGTAGGTGGGTCTCCGGCTCTCTCACTGACCGAACGAAACGCAACATTGCAAGCACTGTTACTTCACGTCGGTTTTCTGTGAGAGAGTGGTGCTTCCCCGGACGAGCCGACCCATTCGTGCTGAAAACAATAATAGCTTCAGCTTGGCTCTACCACTACTAGTAGTAGCTTTAGTTATATGGGGCGATCACAATAGACCACTACTGGTCGCAGTGATACAGGACTTAGGGCCTGCATAGTCCCTTTTTCCAGAATAAAAACAAATACACATCAATAGTAATTGTGTGTAGTCGAGAGCGGTGCGGTGCCGGAGGGTGGTGCGGGGGAGGGCGCTTGGGGCGAGGCGGCACGGTGGCCGCTGGAGGCGTGGTGCGGCGCGCTACAGGCGCAGCTGTTCAGCGCGCAGTGGGAGGCGCGGCACGGCGCCGCGAGCGCACTGCGGGAACTGCTGCGGGCGCCCATAGTCAACAGCGCCGGCATGCATAACGATATAGCCCAAGACCAGGTATATATCACTCCTATACATCACGCTTTCACAAACATCTCACGATATTAGGTCCTTCAAATGAGACTTGAAGAGTCACTTTTACATGTTGACATGATGGCGACAACTGCCGTTGCTATTTAGCATCGACAGTCGCCATTGTTTTCTTGATTTTACCGTAATTTTACACCATTCTTTCACAAGTATGTTGCGATATCGGAACCTTCAAACGAGTTCTGAAGAGGCACTTTTGCAGGTCGGTATGGTAGCTACGACTGCCTTGGCTATTTTATTACTGAAAGTCGCCGTTATACTTTATCTGTACTGTAATTTCTGTCATGTATTGTGTAGTTATTTTACCGAACCAGTATCAAAAAAATATTCTCTAGTCATATAACATTTTCAAAGATTTCAAGGATTATAATTCATGATATTTTTAAAAGTATAAATATCATTGTAGACTTTTGTAACATACGAATCGATTGAAAAAAGTTGTAGACCCAATAAACATTTTGTTTTTGACCAAGACGATAGAACGACAACAAACAGATGAGAGGACAATTATTTATTTGTGACAATACCTGGTGAATTGATCTAATATTGGACGGACAGCTGCATGTCAATCAGTAAAAAAAGTCAAAAGAAAGCGCGATCTATCTTGACTGTGGCGCAATCTCTACGATAAATATAATCATTAATGGATTATTAAATGTATCTCGAAGGTTACTTATTGGTGCACACAAATGTTATTAATTTGCTGATTTTATTAATGACTTTTTTATTTTATCAAAAAATTAAATGTTTTTTTTTTGTTCAGATGGAAGAGGCACATCAAGATTGGCTCGAAGACATGGCTTTGAGATTATTATGTGTGCTTGCACTTGATAGATTTGGCGACTTCGTATCAGATCAGGTGAATTCATCCACTGCTTTCTATTTATACAAAAACAGAGAATAAATACTATTATCTTTTTTCTATTATGATGCCATTCGATAATCCGTATAAATATAATACAGCGTCGTCTTTTGATCTGTAAATATTATCCCTAGTGCCATCTTGTGGCTTCCTATTATTATAACGATTTGTGTACTTGCATTTGACTAAATTGTTGTAACTTTTAAAAACTATAAAAATTCATATTTGTGGTATCTGTACATAATAGATGTCATGTGGGTACATCAATCAATCAATCAATCAGTTGTGTCGCTGGCTCAAGTTGTTCTCGCTCCATATTTTATCCCTAATATGATACTATATTAAATGCCTAAAGTAATGGGTATTGTATCAAGCTCTAGAGCCAAAGGGTCGACGACTATCAGTACAATATATTTATAAATTTTATTCGGATATAGACTGATAATTAAAAAAATAATGTCAATTATTATGATTATTATTATACATTGACAAGTGCGAAGACGCGCATGTAAAAGCTAGTATCGATGTAATAGAGTGAATGCGGTTATCTATGGAAATAAGTTTGTTGCGACGTAATCGTCGGTGCAGGTTGTGGCTCCGGTGAGAGAGACGTGCGCGCAGACGCTCGGGGTCGCGTTGGCACAACTGGAGGAGGTGCGCGTGCGCAAGGTGGCGGCGCTGCTCTCCGCGCTCGCCGCGCAGCCGCAGTGGGAGGCGCGGCACGGCGCACTACTCGGATTCAAATACTTGCTCGCAGCGAGACAGGTCCGCCTTTAAATTAATCAGTTTCATTCATTTCTACTTATCTAACATACCGTGTAGCCTTATGATAAATTTCTAGTGAATGACTTCTGTCCGGTTTCCGAGTTTTCTTAGTAAGTGTTGACTAACTATTGACTGAGTTAAATAATGCATAACATAAATATCGATTAACTGTCACTGTGTCTTTGATTACTCAACTCGAGTTGTTCAGTAACTATGAAACCTATAACTAGTTTCGAAAATTGATTTTTTTACGAAGTGGAGGTTATATAACAGCGCATGATTTTCATTCCTATATCACGCACATACACACACACGCACAGATGTTCACACACATACAAACGCATACGTACACGTTCAAATATACACACACCCGTATACAATTGAAAGAGACAGTGAAAGTAACAACGTAACATGGAGAAAGTAAAACGATTTTTCTTTACGTGATGATTTCTACCAGTACCAACCCGTACCGCATGTCGCGTTCAGAACTTACTTCTAAATATGTGTGTAATAATAGTGAGAGTTGTTGAATGATAATGTTTGTGTGTGGTGTGTGTGTAAGGCGGTGGCGTGCTCGAGCGGCGCGCTGGAGCACCTGATCGCGGGTCTGGGCGACGGTGCGGAAGACGTGTCGGCGGTAGCGGCCGGAGCGCTCGCCCCCGCCGCGCCCGCGCTCGCCTCCGCTCGTCCGCACGCGTTGCGAGCAGTGGTCGCTCGGCTGTGGCGGTTACTGCACGACCAGGACGAGCTCGCCGCGCCCGCCAACTCATACATGGCACTACTCGCCGCGCTCATGGCTCTACCCGAACCCGCAAGACTACTGCAGTCAGTCATTATTTTAAACATTTCCACTAATCATTATACCTAGATAGACTCAAAATAATTTACTGTTAGTTATTTTATAAGCAGTTAGTTTTATTGCAATCCGTGAGGGCAACTCCTGTTCCCCCACACGCCTAGGCATCCTTTCCTTAAGCTACCATTATTATTGTGTGTGTCGCGCCATTAGACGACAACGTTATAAAAGAACGTTTTGTGTCGCGAACAAGCACGCAAGCAACGTCGCGAGTCAAAATACGTATATTTTGTGACTCGCATACGGACTGGATTCGGACGCTGTTCTGTGATTATTCCACGCTGTGAAACAATAGCCACCCCAGCAGTACTGATATCAGCGATCAGACGCACATCTTTCAAATAAGTGTGTACGTTTTCTTTTTCTCAACTCAATCTATTGTATTCCTTTGAATCATGCGATTAAGCGTGTATCCCTTATAACCTCGCAAACCGCTAACAATACAGTCCACATCTATCCTATATTAAAACCGCACCAATGAAAGTGAGGAAACGAGTGATTTGACCGCATTTGATAAATTATTCCCTCCACTTACCATCAATGTATTCAACCCATGAAATGATTAAGCTAGATGAAACCTAATTATTTTAAATGTCCAAATGAAAATCTTGTAGTTATATGATGATGTTGTCTAGTATTGAACCTTCAAAGAAAACTGTAATTCTATTTGGCACCAATTATTTACAGTCATTACCCTCCTGAGGATTATGATAATTTAAGATTAAAGGTTCCTAATTAGTCTATCAAGACTATCAATATTACTTTGAGAGATTTCAAAACTAGATTATTTTTATTTATTCATGGCTTCACTATTATCTATTTGTGTCGAACTCTGTCACACCTCCTTTAATAGCTCATTTATAGAGTCGTTATATTTCAAAATCAACTAAATCCAATTTTAATCACTCATGTTAATTTTTTTGAAGGTTTCCAGTTCTTATACGCCAATAACGAAATTCTAATTTTACCGTCCAAAAGGTTTTGAGTTTTTTTGTATGATCTTTATTATATTTATATTTTACATGTACAAAATTTGAAAGTATTGAAAAATAATAGGAAATATTAGAGACTAAGATTGCTTGTCTTAAAATGTAATGACTCAAAATGATCCTGAATAACTCCTGAACATCCTGAAATCCTGAACATGAGAAATCAATTTTAATATGGTTATGTAACTGAAATGAAGAGATATCCTGTTCTTTTGCAGTCCCATCGACTTAGCTGATGTTCTACCACGTCTATGGCCATATCTCGACCACTCGACGTCATCGGTCCGCAAGGCGACGCTGCAGACCCTCAGGACCCTCACCCGGCCCCTCGTCACCGGGAACGGACCCTCCACTAACGGAGAACAACCCAACGGGGAAAAGACCAACGGGGAAGACCACGGCGATACCCAGTACCTGAACTGGACGCCGGAGTTGTTGCAGGAGGCGATGAGACACGTCTACCAGAGGATCTTGTTCGAACATATACAGGAGATACAAGAAATCGCTATACAGGTATGGGAGGGTAACAGTGAGGGTAAACGCTTTTTATCTTTTTTTTATGGTAGAGTAAAACTGAGGGTAGGCGCTTTTTATAATTTTTTCAATGGTAGAATAACAGTGAGGGTATATGCTTTTTTTAATGAGTAAGTAGGGGTAAACGCTTCTGTATCTTTTTTTTTTTCATTTTTATTGATGGTTTGATAAAAAAAACATGCCATCCTCATAAAAACATACAGTGGCATGTTAGAAAAGAAAAAATAACGTTTTTTATTTAACGTAACTTGAATGTAAGTATAAGAGAGGAGGGGATTAAAAGTTTTACTTACATTTGCTGTCGAGGGAGGGGGAGGATTTCTAGTAGTCATTTAATCGGAAAACATGTTTTGTTCCCAGGTGTGGGAGAATTTTCTTCGTCATGCATCTCTGGGAGTTATTTTGGTGGCGGCGTGTCCGATGATGGCGATGTGGCTGTGCCTCGCGATGCAGCCAGCTCGACTCCCTATAGATCCCTCTCTTGTACTACAACCACCACCAAAGGTTAATTATCTATATAAAATTATCTAGTAGTATCTTTTCCCTCGGGTTCGCTCGTATTAATGTAAACTTAATCTCGGGAACTGCACTGTTTTTTGGATGAAAGGTACTGAACGGGATGCTGAGACCTTGTAAATAGGTTCCAACAGGCGCTGCGGTAAAACATCAAGGATGCATGGAGCGATTGA
This sequence comes from Antheraea mylitta, assembly GCA_014332785.1. Lineage (NCBI taxonomy): Eukaryota > Metazoa > Arthropoda > Insecta > Lepidoptera > Saturniidae > Antheraea > Antheraea mylitta. Next base: position 1,152,439 of record JACEII010000054.1, on the reverse strand, counting down.
TAGTCATGCTTAAAAATAAACAAAATAGCAAGATCCTCAAGAACTGAAAATTGATGCTTACTTAAACTATCTATTTTTATAAAATCAATATTTTTATCACATTGTTTTTAATAGGTTATAGCATATTTAATGTGTATACAATATATGAGCTAATAGTTCCTATCTTTCAGGGAGTAGGTTAGTCTTAGTCGTCCATTCTAATATCGTTATCCTCGGTTTCGATATATCAAGCAACGTTCTTTTTTGCATTTGGAAGGTAGAACAAAACAGGCCTCATAAAATTAGGTGTTCTTAACAGAGCAGGACGGTATTTCACATCGGATCACCGCCTTCAACTTTATAAGGCGCAAGTCCGTCCTCACGTGAAATATTGGTCTCACCTCTAGGGCTGGAAGTCAATGTCACCTACTTTCTCTGTACTTTCCTCAGGGCTCGACACTTTGTTCCGTCCTCTACAGGATCTATAAAGAAGAACGCTCTGAAGAGCTGTACGATACGGGCTGCCGAGTTCCGTAACAGAACGACTCGTCACGGACTGAAATTCCATCAGTATCATCTTATTGGTTGGAATTTCTCCACTGTGCGATTCTCACGTTCATTTTTCCCGCGTACCTCAGTTCTCTGGAATGAACTCTCAGCTGCAGTGTTTCCGGACCATTACAATCAAACAACTTTCATGAAACGGGCCTACTACTTTCTCAAGGGCCGGCAAAGCATCTGTGATTCCTTTAGTGTTGCAGGTGTCCATGCACGGTAGCATCAGGTGACACGCATGATCGTTTGCCACCAGTGGTATTAAAAAATAATGTTGTAATGTAGGAGCGTCGCACGCGTACGAGCTCGCAGTCGGAGGCGCTGCCCCCGGAGGTGCGCCCCCCGCAGAAGTGGTTCGTGGGGGGCTCCGAGTCACAGTGCAGCGCGCAGCGGGACTCCAACCTCACCAGGGCGCGATGTCTCGCCGCACAAGTACTCGGTAACTATACACTATACATAAACATTAACAATTATATAACTCCATATGTTTAAACAAACTAAAGCTTTTTTTAAAAGTCCAAAGCAACAGCTAAATATTTTTCATTTTTCAAAATTAATAGTGATTTGTAATTATTTATTGAGGTGAAATAATAAACTACAATATAGTATCAGAAATAAATAAAGCTCAATGAATGGATTATAACTATTCTATTATTCTTCTTTAATCTATTCTATAAATCGAATAATGGACGTCTGCGGTTGCGCGTTCACATATCACTTTAAAACTATTTGACGTATGACATTGACAACTATTTTTTTTTTATAATCTGATATCACCACCGTCCAAAACCACCAGCAACAATAAAGGAGTCGCAAGTGCGTTGCCAACATGAATTGATTGGAAAGGGGAGTGGGAAACTGTGGTGGGGTGAAGGGTGAAGGGGAATGGGAAACGATGGTGGGGGGAAAGGAGGGAAGGGAGAGGGATTGTGGGAAAGAGTGGTAGGGGGAACTGAGGGAAGTAGGAGGTGGCTCTCACTGACCTAACGAAACACCACAATGCAAGCACTGTTAGTTCACGTCGGTGTTTCTATAGGTCGGGTGGTACTAACCTGGGGCGAGCCGACCCATTCCTGCTGAAACCAGTAATAGCTACAGCGTGGCTTTATCGCCTACTAAATCACAGACTGCCCTTGTAAGCGATAATAATATCGAATTTGTAGTCGCGTTAAGATGTAAGGTTTGCGGATATGATCGAATTGTACATAAATTGTCTACAAAATACTTTCTTGCAACCGATCTTTGGTCCTCCGCACATACAGTCACTATCGATGAGTTTAAGGATATTTATCAGTCTTAGTGTTTCTGAATCAAAACTCTTCTTAAACTGCTGTGTTAATTCGACAAGTATTATTTATCTCGAGGGATGCTCATTAGTCATGCCATTAATATATGGTATTATTATTACTATTGAGGGCCAGTGGTACGTTGATTCGATGCCCCTAAATTCGAACCCTGATCTGTATCAACCATTTTTTCTGAACTCCTGTGTTAGTAATCCAAATTGATAACACTATCGACTGATGGTGAATAAATACATATGAGACAATCTGAACTTGGAAGATGGTCTTGTAGAACACCATCATACGTGAGAAAATTTCTTATAGTTTGAAATTGTCGATACCTCGTGAATTAGCGTGGGTAAGTATGCTCATACCTTCCTTCGGGAAGGGGCCTATGGCCCTGCATTGGGTCTCTTAGAAACTGATGGGATGCTGATGATGAAGTTCTCATTTTTTAATTCTCCATGTTCACTTTTGTCTTTTAATAGTGTTTTCTTTTTATATTCCAGGATACCTGTCGTGTTATTTGGTCCAGCCAGCACCCGGTATCGAATACAAACCTGAAGATGAGAGTCCTATAGATTGCTATGTCAAGGTGTGTATTGTTTTGAATTTTATTTGTACTATAAAATTACTATTAAAATCTTGTTTTACTAAAGTTTCTTTTCCTAATTATTAATTACACGTTTTCGTGTCGAGTATTGTATAAAAATTATATTATTTCTTTAAATGAACATTATTCTTTTTCAAGACAGGTTTAAGATTTTTAATTTGTTTCGTCAGACAAAAGCGTTCATTGTTTATTACTTACAAAACCTAGACTTATTGTACTGCATTTCTTTTTTATTTTTCTATTGTAAACAACTGTCCATGATATTATGTTGCTCAATATTTTATTAATCCGTATTTTTCTTAATTATGTATGCAAATATTGTAATAGCTTATTGCATTACTTACTTAAATATATAATACATTATACCAAAATATAAGGGATGAAGACACATATTTATAAAAGTAACGCAAAAAGCATGTTTATGTAATTACTAGCCCCCTGCCCGCGACTTCGTCCGCGTAGTAATAGTTCCTCTGGGCTAAGGCTAACACGCAGCAGAAGCTCTAAACATTTAAAATCAAAAAACATCCCGATTTCGAAACATTTTTCATCTGTGCTCAGCTCCTATTGGTCTTAGCGTGATGATATAGCCTATAAACATTCTCGATGAATGGAGCTATATAATACTGACCAGTAGTTCTTGAGATTATCCCCTACAACTTCACAAACTTTACCTCTTTATAATATTAGTATAGATAACCATACTACTAATTTTACATTTTCATATATAATTATTTGTCAAAATGTCATGGTTATTGTTAACTCGACTATCTTTTGCTACCAAATTCAGTATGAGATACGGTATCAAATTCAAGATACTGGATATCGAACTGTTCAAAATCAAAAATACTTTATAATATTACAATTAAATCAAATGGTCAGGATTTTTTTTTATAATTTATAAAAGAAATAATTATTTAGGTGATGGTAGTGTACCTGCGTTCTGGTAGCGCCCTCCAGAGGCTGGTGGCGAGTCTCGTGATCTCGTCGTGGGCGCAGCACACGCTCAAGCACAACCTGTACCCGCCCGTTCTGCACTCGCTTCACAATGGACATATATCTAAAGTATTATATTTTTACACCTCATATACAATTTAGTATTATGTCGTCAGAGACTATCTGTAGTTATTTTCATACTAGCTGACCCGTGCAACTTCGTTTGCACCAAATTGGTTATCACGCGAAAAAAATTTTTTTTTTTATCGTAGCACGACAAAATGCCTGCACTATGCCTAATGGTAAGCACAGTACAATCCTAAAACAATAGCGACCACCGAGTGACACACTATCCATCGCTGGTCGCCACTATCATGCCGGCCTACAGAAAGCTCGATATGCACAGGCTGATCGCGGAACGCGACGCGCAGAAGCGAGTCATTATTACGAATTTTTTCGTCATGTACATGGTGGTTGTGACCAAGTCAGGCTGTAAAGCCCTACCACCCCGCAAATAAAACTGATACCCGATTGCAGCCACAACTACCGTTTCCAATTGTGAATTCAAACTATCCACGGATTCACTCAAACATATACCCAGATTACATGTATTTTTTTTTTAAATAAGCCTAGTACCCGTTCGTAGCGTCATCTACCAGGATCAATTAAAATAAAAACTAACCTACATAAAACTGAATAAACATCTCTACCACTTACTTTATCATAACTATCTTCAACTTGTATTAAAACCTTTTTATACTCCATTGTATTAAAGAAAAATACATGAACACCGTATCGAAGCGTCAAACATCGCGCTGAAAGCGTCAAATGTCACTTGCTTGAAACTATTGTCTAAGAGTTATAAACTGTTTCGAAAACGTATTTGAAATATATTTCCAATATATTTTTATAGATAATTTCTGTACCACTCACAACATAGTACCTATCACCTTCAAACCAAACCAGTTTTATACATCAGGTTCAATCCCTCGGTAGGGATCCCTTGAGTGCGTTGCTTGCGCGATACGGTGACACACAAATATACATCACTGCTACAATACTACACGATCACCCCCACACACGGTGCACGCCTACACATTTTGGTGGAAGGGTTTACTTCTTTTCCCTTATCGAACTGAAAAACTCTAAATTTTCCGATAATAAATATATGCAGGAGATGTTGAGGCGTGTATGCTTGGTACACATATACGTTTCAACAACTCATACATATATGAATAGTTAGTTAAGATAGGTCGCGATTTTGCATGCAACAGGCAACAACCAAGCCGAGGTGTGCCGTGCACCCTTGAGCTGGTTGCCAAAATAAAATCGGCTGAGTGCCTTAAGCGCTCGCCTTAGTAGTCCGGTAACTTATATACGTATATAAGTTATTGAAACATGCATGTGTACCAAGCCTGCGTTCCTCAACAATTCCTATATGTATTTTGTGTAGGAAAAATTCCTCTAAACTATATAGGATAGGATAGGATAACGAAAAATAAGAGTAGAACTCTTGTGTCACTGTATCGCGTGAGCAGCGTACTCATGGGCTCCACGCGGAGGGAACAGATCTAGGCTTGAGCCGTTGCCGAGGAGGGCCCAATTTGGTGTGCGGGAGCGAAATTTACTCCCAGACCACGGCGGCGTGATCTGCGATTATGCGGGCGTGGGCGAGACATGCTCTGTTTGAAGACACAGGCTGGTATTGATTGTTCGCTGACGTGATTGAATCAGGAGGGACGGTAAAAATGTGTCGCGGTCGTCTTCTATACTGCGCAGCGTTGGGTACGGGTTCATCGTTCGCGGCGGATACCACAAACGGGCTGGGATGATTCGCGGCTTTTTCGAAATAACTACGTGTGAGTGATTTTATATACGCCCAGACAGAAGGCATCTCCAGGTCCTGTGGAGATCCTTATTCCGCACGTATCATGGGGCACCGGTGATTTTACGTAGGGCTCGGTTCTGGAGAACCTGCAACTTTTGAATACGATTTTGCGCATGTACAAAAACCGAACAACTGTACCTCATAATCGGACGGATGCAAGTTTTATATAAAGTGAGTTTATGTCTGCGGGACATTTTACTCTTATGACAAAGGTTTTGTTTTGCACTCTTTCTGTGTGTGAATCGAAATTTAAGTGTTTATCTAAAGTGACACCGAGATATTTCACCTCACCGGCCCAAGGTATTTCGGTTTCGTATAGCCTGATGGTCGACGACGCATATATTTAATTTTATTGTTGTATATGGTGGTCAATAATGTTTAATAAAATGAAATTTGTTCTTTGCTATGGAAAAAAATAATTGGTTTGAAATTTATTATTGGAACGAAGTTCCTTACGGCAGGCTTGGAAGAGATAGGGATTTAGCTGCGCGACCGAACTTAAAAAAATGTGATAGTAAAACCGTAACGAAAAGTGCATGGTATAAAACAGTTAAATGAGACGTGCGCAGGCGCGACAGTCGTATACACAAGCGAGTAGTGTATAATACCTTTGTCTTTCTCCTTTTTTGTAATTATTTCTATTTCTATGTAATTTTATGTTGACAAATAAAAATAAAGAGACATATTTTGTTATTTTAATTGATAATTTGAATTACGATTACATAAAATTGAGCACGATTTTTTTTTTTGCAAATAGCGTCGATTCTACATTCGCCGAAGGAACTTTGTTCCTACCTGGTGTCCCACGACACCACATTCTTTTTTTTATTTATAAAATATATCAGCGGGTATATATATGAATGTTTATAAAAAATGTGTCTGACTGTTTAATTCCGTTTAAAAGTTACTGAAAAAAATTATCATAAACTTATTATTGATTAATCATAAATCAAAATTAATTAAATTAAAATGCCTATTAAAAATAAAACGTTAATCCGCTACCAAGTGTCCTAAATTCTGTGTATTGATATATTGATAATTTCTGTAGGTGGTAGTGCCACCCTGAAGCTATTACTGGTTTCAGCATGAATGGGTCGGCTCGTTCGGGCTAATACTGCCCTCTCACAGAAAACCGACGTGAAATAACAGTGCTTGTATTGTAGTGTTTCGTTCGGTCAGTGAGAGTGCCGGAGGCCCAGCTCTCTTGCCCTATCCTTCTTTTCCTTCCCTTACCCTCCCCCATATACAGGTTGAAAACGCACTTGCTAATTCCCTGGTGTTAAATTTATAGACGGTGGTGGTCACTAAACATCACGTAACCCACATGTTCGTTTGCCTCTTATGATAAAAAAATATATATATTCATACATTAAAGAATCAGGTACTCTAATATTCTTGTTCTTCCAACGTTGCCGGCTCTTGTACTAAGGTGTCGCAAAAAAGTCTAGTTACGTTAACTACAAATTTTTATTTTACGTTATCCTGTAGAACCCCTTGCGTTTTATGGGACAAAAACAATCCTGGACGTAGCCTTGTAATATCAGTTATCACTATGTCAAGTTTCATCAAGATTGGTTCAGTACTTTCAGAGTGATGCGTGTGCATAGGGACAGACAGACAGACAGACAGACAAAATTGTAAAAAAGATTATTTTTGGCTTCTATATCGATAACATAGTCTACCCTGATTAAAATTTTCAAAAAATATTTAATGTACAGATTTCGACTTGTTACAGTTTTATTATAGTATAGATAGATAGATTAAAACATGTAGTAAGGACACTTGGAATCAGCGATACTTCCCGGAGTTTTTGGGCAATTGCTATAGTTCGTCTATAAAATCATTCTTTCGTATCTATATCTACCAATTATATATATTAGTGGCGTTGCTGTGGCTCATTTATTACATGTTGAATTATAATTATTTTCGTAATTAAAACATGACGCCATCTATAAGATATAACAGTTTGTCATACAGTTTTCTCTCAACAAACTAATTTACTTTGGTGCCATCTGTTCGAGGCTGAAGAAACTTACAGTTAATATGATAATCAACATTGACAATAATTTCATTTGTAATTTACAAATATTGAGGTTTTTTTTATCTGAAATATAATTTATCCTATCTCTCAAGTCGGACCAAATCATATATAAATACCAACTTTCATGAAGATCAGTTGGGTATTTACGGAATTCATCTGGGCTAAAATAATAACACTGGATTTTTGTAAATTAGGATAACGAATAGGTTCTTCTACATTACAGTTTGCTTTCTTTTAGGATAAAGATTTTAATGCACGAATAGATCGATTCTACTTTTACACTTAGGTGTAGTGGGGAGCCTCCGGCTCCCAGGGTGATATAAGTTAAAAGGCGGGAGTTGCGGGAGGGGGCTATAAGGAGGTGGATGCAGGACCTGGCGGACGCGCGCTTCGGGAGGCACACCGTTGACGCCGTCCGCCCGGACCTGCGGGAGTGGATTGGGAGGAGATGGGGCTCCCTGTCGTTCGGGCTGGTGCAGGTGCTGACCGGACACGGTTGTTTCGGGTGGTACCTGCACCGGATCGCTCGCAGGGAACCGACCGTCGCCTGCCATGAGTGCGGCGCTGAGGAAGATACCGCGCAGCACACTCTCTCTCGCGCTGCACTCTGGTGGCGGTGGTAGGAGAGGATTTGTCGCTGTCGCTGCCGAGCATGGTCTTGTCCATGCTCGGCAGCGAACAGGCGTGGCGAGCAGTGGCCTCCTTTTGCGAGGAAGTTATCTCGCAAAAGGAGGCAGCGGAGAGGGCCCGCGAGGCGGACCCCCTCAGTGGCCGTCTTCGCCATCGGGGGACCGGCAGGAGGGGGCGGCGCTTTGCCCAACTCCTCCTGCCCCTGTAGCCGGACCTGAGGGGATTTAGTCGGGGGGCTCATCCCCTCATTGCACAGGTCCGGCGGACGAGGGGGGGCAGCTGGCGTGTACCCAGCTGCCTCTCTAGAGGTACGAGCCCGGCGGCAACCTTCTGCTGGGTGGGCCGTTGGGGCGGCTATTCAAGGGGAATAGCGTAGAACGATCCCTTGCCGCCCCAACATGACGGTCTGTCGGTACACCGTAGGGTTTTAGTCCGTGCGAGTCGGACATAACCCATCCTCTCCCCCGGGAGGGTGGGCATCCATAAGGGATTTCCCCAAGTAAAAAAAAAAAAACTACTTTTGATGTGACACATATATCGATGATAGAATTTGATGGTACTCATATCAGCACTGGTTAGGTATTCATGTTTTCAGTGTTTGATTTTTTTTTTATAAATATATTTTATAAATAATTTCTATGAAATATTGTGGAAAATATTGTCCCCGTTATCACTACCAATGAGGAGGAAAATTATGGAATTAATAATTTATGTTCGTTCTAAGGAGCATATAATGTCATAACCTTTGTACCGTGACAACTTCTATATTCAATTAACTAAGTTTTTTCGTAAACATAAGACTAACAGTTATAATAGGTAGCTATTTCAGTAATTTAAAGATATATATTTATTTTAGTTTTGAATTTATCAGTATTTATTATTTATTAGATGTACCTTAGTAGTTATTTTAGTAGTTTTTATTTTTCATTATGCCAGTATCATAAAACTAATTTCTTTTTTATAGGATGGGGACAATAGCCAAGATAATGAAGAAAAAATTGTTGAGCCCCATAATAAAATATCAGAGCTGGCACCTCCGCTTCTAATATCGACGTTGCATACGGCGCTAAACCAGACTCTCTATTATGACGAGGTCGCGTTAAATTGTAACAGGTACGTCTACTAGAAAAAACATTTCTTCACCATTTACATATCTATGATTAGATGTTAAATCCGAGAACTATAAACTAAAATGTCATTGAAGTGATAAGTAGTTGTCACAATGATAAGTTAATTTTATGTTACTGATTTTATGATACTTTGCCACTAAATGGCGGTAAACAGTATTTTATTTTTATTATAAAGTTTTAACTCCTTTTGTCCGCGGCTTCGCTCGTATTATTTTACATATTATTTTAAACTCTTTCTCGGGGTACAGTAATTTTTTCTGATATCGTCTGTAATCTCTATATAACACGTCATAATGATCCGTTGTGTACTTAAGACGGGAAAACGTAACAAATAAACAAACTCGCACTCTGATTTGTAATGTTACTTTGGTATTATCGATAACCAATTTATTGTGATTCGTTGAAAATATTTTAGATGTTGTTGAATTTTAAAATGGTGTATATTGTGATACTATTGTCTCTGTATTCTCGATCTGTAGTCTCAACTTATTAATGTTTAGCCCTTAGGATTTTTAAAATACGTTTTATTTTTAACATTTTACTAAGGATACTGCAAGAAGCTCGTGATCTTCTGGCCATGATGAAACACTACAAATTGCCCGTTGACGGCGAAGAGTTTAACAATATAATGAGGCTGGAACAGGTAATCCTTACTTATAGAAAAATGTTTAGTGATTATTTTTCTTACCTGTTTAAAAATATAACATTGGGTTTGAATGTTGGAAATTCTTTCAAATACTTTAGTACCCAATGCACAGTGTTTTATGAAGGTTGTTCACTTGAGGAATTCTCTGGAAAACAAATGTAGGTATGCCAATGTACATACCTAAAAAGCCAGTCTGGAATATAAAGAATATTAAGAAATATTACATTGTAGAGGTTATAATTACGAATTAACTTACAATGTTGATTATTGTTATTAATTGTAAGTTTCGTCAATATCGAACAGATGGCGCTTTAACTTAATTTTTCGACAGACTGTATAGCCGACTGTTATAGATATCTTATACGTATACGTATCGACACGTATTAATTTTGTTTTTCTTTTTCAATAACTGAGCCACAGCAACGCGAGGTCGGGTCAACTAGTTGTATATAAAAAGCACAATAATATAGTAGAGTTCATAGGAAAAGATTAAGGTTTTGATGGCTTAGATGGAGAAAATCATATAGTTACTACTTAATAGATATTTTTTTCTGTTTGTGCAGTGTGTTTTGTATGATCTCAGTTGGAAAGTTATACGAAATGTACAGTCGTGTTAATAATCATAATTAATGAATGTGTCAGGTGGTGCACATGACGAACGTGTCGCAGCCGATGGTGGCCGCCATGAAGCTGAAGCGAGTCGCGCAGACGCTGGAGGAGAGGCGGAAGACCTTGCAGACTGCCGTTAACCAGTGCACCATCGAACAGAGCACCCTCAACGTCTCGTTAGTTGTTAACCTTTTATTTGTAGGTGGTAGAGCCACGCTGAAGCTATTACTGGCTTTAGTATAAATGAATCGGCTCACTCGGGGTAGTTCCAGAAAACCGACGTGAAATGACAGTGCTTGCATTGTTGCGTTTCGTTCGGTCATTGAGAATACCGGAGGCTTACCTCTCCTCACCTTCCCCCTCTCCTCTTCCTTAAGTAAAACACCATCGATATTACAAAATATAGAACTTAATAACGCAAGATTATGAGTATAATATAAAAATCATTACATGATGTTCCAAGATCCCGCCAAAAACTCCCCTCAGTGGATCTTTTATGAGCTGATGCTGATGATGATGTGTATGCAGGGTGCAGGCGGCGTTGGGCGGCGCGTGTGCATGGTTGGGGGTGGTGCCGGCGCGGCTGAACCCCGTGGTGCGGCCGCTGATGGAGAGCGTCAAGAAGGAGACCGGGGAGGAGCTGCAGGCCGCCTCCGCGAGCGCGCTGCCGCCTCTCGCAGCACTGCTCGCCTCGCGCGATCCCTGCCCCAACACCAAGGTGCTGGTCAACCTCAAGGCTTTCCTCAGGTAATCCTTCTTTTTATGTCGTAAGAAGTAAACGAACATGCGAGTCACCTAGTATTCAGTGATCACCGCCGTCCATATAGTAACACCAGGAGAGTTGCAAGTGCGTTGCCAGCCTGTTTATGGGCAGGGGAAAAGGAGGGAAGGTGGGCCTCCGGCGCTCTAACTGATCGAACAAAATGCAACAATGCAAGCACTGTTACTGCACGTCGGTTTTCTGTGAGAGGGTGACAACCCCGAGCGAGCCGACCCATCCATGCTGAGACCAGTAACAGCTTCAGCGTGGTTCTACCACATACAGATCTTACTACTCATTTCAATCAAATTTCACATAATAATAAAACACAAATTATTATTTGCGACCTTGAGGTTAAGCGCTACACAATCTGTCCACGCATACATGCACAAGCACACTAAAGAACCGGCTGTGGGATAAATCTATCCACGCATACATGCACAAACACACTAAAGAACCGGCTGTGGAATAAAACTGTCCACGCATACATGCACAAACAGTCTAAAGAACCGGCTGTGGGATAAATCTGTCCACGCATACATGCACAAACACACTAATGAACCGGCTGTGGTGTAGTCAATTTGATATATAGCGCCACGACATGTGTATTCGATGCTGAATTATGTAATTGAAATACTTGTTCTGAAAAAGTATTAAAAAGGTATTTAATATTCACGTTCAACAGTCGCTCGTAAAAGTCTAAGGTACTGAATTTGCAAACTTAAAAAAAATCTTGAGTGACTTTAAAATATGGGTTTCAAATTTTCAGGATCCTAATCAATTTAATGTTAGAAAACAGAGAAATGACGAACAAAAATCGATTATCTCAATTTTGGAAAATTTTAAAAATTTTGTGCGTGCCAACTTTTTTTAAAATATAAGCTGCGTTTTGCATTAGCTTTTAAAATATGATACACTAACATGCTTTCGTAAGACAAGCGGAACATAATTGGTTTCTTTTTTTTGGCCACCATAATGAATACAATTATAGGTGTGACCCGGAGTACACGCCGCGGGTGTCGCTAGAGAATATGGATGAGAACACTGCGGACTCTGGCAGCGGCGACTCTGGCGCTGAGGGGAAGTCGGAGACCATCACTCACGGACCTACATGTAATATATATATATATATATATATATATATATATATATATAT